>JAXGGA010002073.1:0-131974 GCA_038373865.1 Uloborus plumipes | reverse complement strand
CCTTTAATAAAAGGGGCCGGCTATAAAACCGCACCCTCAGGGAACACTCTCCTTTCCTCTTTCTTGTCTCCCCCCCCCCCCCGAGGAATCAAGATAGATAGTTCCCTAATCACACACCCATGGCTAAGGGGATGATTACAGAGCATTCGATTGCTAATCAGGGACATTGTGATTACTGACTTGCCACTGGATTTTCGTCTATCATGCTGGAAGATCGGCTTCGCAGTTGCTCCCCCCCAACACATCTTTTTGTTTTATGCCTTGGATAATATATGCCACAGGTACACCGCAAAAGTATGCTTGATGGTCTGACCCGGGTGTGTAGAGGGAAGGTCTTCTCGACTCTGGCTTTTTGCGGTTCCCGTATGTCACGGTAGGTTAATCTAATGCGGTTAATGGTTTCTTTTGTTTGACTGACTTCCAAACAGGCGCTAAAATTAGTGTAAAGATTTTTTTTCTTTTCTTTCTTCTTTTCTTTAACAAAATGGGATAATTCTCATAATTAATGGAAAAATGCATCGTTTCTACTTGTATTTTGAATATATTTCAATAAAATATTGTGGCCTGTGAGAAACAGTGGCAAACTGTTTTTCTAGGATCAGACGTCTTGCTATTTAACCCTTTACGTTCCAAAAAAATTTATCAATGATTTTTTATACATTTTTTTGTTTATTTTTAGTTGAAAATACATCAAAAACATATTTAACGAGTAAAATTTTTTTGATAATTTTGGGGGTCTAATTTCCACTACGCCTTAGGACCCTCAAGAAAACTGTTTCCGATTGTACGTACCATCTGCCGGCCTTTCGTCAAAGTACATGGAGTGGTACTTAAAAGCTTCAGCATGATTACAGGCACGTAGGATTCATAATACTAAATTAATATAAGTGGGACTTCTGAGTCCCGTCGGTGCATAAATGGATAAACAACTAAGGGGTTATAGTTACGCATATAAGGTGTGTTTAACGTTCTTATTCACTCTGCTTGTTCTAATTTTTGGTTTTTGTAGCTTTCCGGTAGATTAAACTAACGCTAGTAAAGTTGAGTAAATTTTAAGTAAGAACTAACTTTTATTTATTAAAATGTATAACATTATGCTTTCTAGTGTTTTTTTTTTTTTTAATTTCTAAATAATTTGCAATGAAAGTTTTTCTTTTTAACAGTTTATGTTTTCTGATTATATTATTTTGCAAATTTTTTTATGTGAGTTACAGGGTTCTTTATGTATGAATAAAATTGAATATTTATGCATGATATATGTGTGAAAAAATTTCAACAACATTCTTCTTTATAGGCAGCTACTCTTAATAGTATACAATCATCATGTATATAAGGAATATGTTGGTGGATTTTATTTACATATCGCTGTACTTCGTTTTTTTCCCCCTCGCATTATTAGCAAATCATGTCAATAAATTAATTTTCTAATTCTACGATTCTTAATGATAATTTTTTTTTCTAAACCATAAGATCTTGAAGTAAAAACTTCTTTACAATTCTAGCATCCAAACTTAATACAGTTGCAAATGGTTATCTCTTCCTGTAAAACGTCCCAAAGTCATTAATAATTAAGGATAAAAGCCTAAATTCCGTAATGCAGGCGTGAGCCCTTCACACTTCATTAATTATATCTACCTTCATTAAAAACATTTCCCATTTAAAATTCTGCTCGATAAATTTTGAATATTCATAAAAACGGATGCGTCTGGAAGAAAAAATGGCGCTTAGCGACGTTGAAGATCATATTTACTTTTAAGATGGATATTCTAATTTAATTTTTTGCCATACAGCCATTGGGAGAACAAAAAAACTCATTGAAAAAGTGAATATTCATACCTGCTTACTTTTAACAAGAGCAATGTTTTTAAGGAAATCATCGCATATTTGAATAATTAGCCCCAAATTTAGTTTCAAAATCCTCACTTCGCTTGTTTTCAGCTTAATTAGCAGAGTTTTTTTTTTTTTTTTTTATGTCTTGTGTTTTGCGAGTTGTTCATTTTCAACTAACTCACTCATTATGCTAATATAATGTGATACATACATCCAACAACAAAAATGCACGCGATTTTCGCGAAAAAAAGCTTTTTATTTTGGTGCTAATAACTTCTTAAATGACATGGTTATGCGAATTCATCGCTGATATTGTAGGAAATTATTATTTCTCGAAGTGAAAAAGGGGGAGAAAAAAAAGCATTTGTTTATTTTGTTAATTTGCAAAGGAGCAAAGCATCACCGCATGGTATGTGTGTTCCGCTATATTGGTGTATTCAAAAACTCATTTCTTTTTATCCCAGGAGGTTCGAAATAATGACCCTGTTCAGGACTTTTTTTCCGACTACGCGTTTCGTTGCCCTTTTGTGCGTTTCTTTTATGTGCGGAAATCTTTGTAGTTTAGTTCCCAAAGCATACATAAATGCAAACTTATTCCGATTTTTTTTCTCCCGCGATTGCCTCTGGAGATGTTCGCCTTTTTCTCTGCAAAAACGGGAATCTGTTTTGTACACCCAAAGGTAGAAAAACCCTTTCTTTTCAATGTCTGTATATTTTTTCCGTTCTTCAAACAAAAAATTAATTCATGCAAAGCATTGATTATGTTGCGATGAGGCTGTTTTTTTTTTGCACAAATGGGAATGAATGATATGTATCATTGAGTGATTTCACCGTTGTTCTATAGTGCTTACAAAAATAATGTAGAAAAAAAAATAAACATTTCAAATCCGTTTGCGACAAAATGTTTTTCTTTAATGAAGCTTCACATGTTACCATGTCAGTTTTTGCATAGTTAATGCTATTTTTTTATAAATAAATTGTCAGTAAGGTACAGTTTACTAGTAACTTATAAAGTACCTTCCCTTTATGTCCATCTTCTGAGCTAGATTCTTTGTCTTGGAATGTTAAATGAAATCTTGATTTAAAAAAAAAATAAAGATGTCTCTTACATTTAAGCTCTTGCACATTAAATGTCTATAGATCATTAAAAAGATGATGCCTCCTCAAAATTTGTGTGCACTTTGATCAATTTTTATAGAGTATATGCCTAGCAATGTACAATATTCAACCTTACAACAGGCTTAATGGCACAACATGCTTAACACTGCTTATTACGCTTATTGAACAAAATCTTATAATTAAAAAAATATACCTTAATGTTTGCTAATAATTCAAATTCCTAAACTAAAAATTTCAATTGAATGTGACTTGTAGTTTGGTATTATTCTTTGCTTATTAATATTCTTCAATTATCAAATAGTGTGACACTAGTTTTATCTTATATTTCATCTAATATTTCTATAATTTCATCTAATATTTGTATTTAAAATGCGAGGAAAAATCATGTGTATTAGTTATTGTTTTTACTTTGAATTACTACATTGATATATTTTTTTAATTTTTAGGAAAGAGCTTCACTTTAACGATAACACTAAGCACTAGTCCTCCTCAAGTGGCAACATACGTTAAAGCCATCAAAGTCACAGTCGATGGTCCACGAGAGCCCAGAAGTAAGGAAACGTTTTGTGATCTTTGACTAAATTCTAGAATGTAGATTTTTTTCAATATTCTAATTTAATATTTTCTGTGAATAATTCGTTTTTTATAAGAATATTTTTAAACAAGTTCTTTGTGCATTGCCAACTGGAAAAAGAGCTGTTTGAAAAGTTGACCCCCATTCCCATTTTCGCATATATGAGATAATTCCTACATATTCTCTAATTCAGGTTTTTTTGACATTTTTACTGGTTTGAAGAGTAAAATATTCATTGTCCTGACAGACAATATCTGTTTGACAGAAAGCATGTTCAATGAATTCGAAAAACAGCCATAAAAACCTGGTCATGTTCTGTGCATTTCTCTGAAGAGTTTATAAATGTGTCTTTATGTGAACATAAAGACAGTTTTTGATACGTGAACCTCCGAAATTTTGTGAAATCTCTGAAAGATACTGACATTTACAAACCTGAAAATTTTTACGGGCGAAGAAAAAAGTGAAAAGGTGCTCGAAATTATATCATGGGAAACATCATGCAAAAAATTAAAATTTTCGGTCACGCCTCTGGTGTTATACACAAAAAGCTTGATTTAAAAAAACAAAGAGCATTCACTCTGCATTGGTTTTTACGCTTTTGGTGTTAAACGCAAAATGCTTGTTTTAAAAAGGATAAAAGTAAACCGCTCGAATAGGGACTCGATCTCCTGGATCGTTAGAATGAAAGCCGAACGTGCTATCGACTCAGGCATCTGTTCTCCCTTTTAACAATATAAGCTAAACTTGGGGATCGAACCGAAATAATCCATCTGGTTTTCTGAAGTGTTTTTTTTTTTTTTTAAAGAAATAGGCAAAACGTGAACTGTTTGTGTATTGTTTCCCAAAGTGAGGGAAAAAAATATTTAAAATAGTACCTTTCTATGAAAAATGATGATGAATTACGGAAATTATGGAGTTTAAAAGGGGGAAAAAAGGCTTTTGAAATAACATACGAGTCTCATTTCATATTCTTAAAATATAGCATATAAGTTTTATACACTTCTGATCAAAAGAACAATGAAAAACGACGGAATTGCAAACACATTTTTTCAACAAAAGATTTAAATCTTAAAGAGACCTTTCTGTGCTCTCATTTTCGATTGCGTAGTTACGCGGGCATTTATTGATGTGGGGCCACCTATCAGGTCAGTTCGTGGCTCTCTTCTGGCCCAAGTGATTGAAGAGCCGGTGTGCCCAACCGATAATTATCACCACCGACAGCTTCGACTTGCTCTTGTCCCCACCTGCCACTCAACGAGCGGAGGGGAGTTGTAACTGACCTGCTTGTCTAACTCAAATGATGACTGATATGTTGGTAAACTGTTTCCTTATCTTTTGCTGCTTCATTTTTGCTGCCGTCCAGAGAAGTGGGAGCAAGAGTTAAATACCAATTGGTACTTAGAGTGGATTGAGCTGTTTTTATACTCTGTCTTCCGACAGATTTTGAGATATGTGAGAGAAAAGTTCGTATGAGATCAATACAATTTGAAATTTTGTTACTAGAACTTTTATTTATTTGTTCATTTATTTTTGTTCGCCTTTGAGTTTGACAAAGTTCCCAATTATCTATGTATGTATTGACAGTGCATTTTATAAATCTCCTGATTATGCGGTTTTGTGGTATTTCTGTACACCTTAAAGAAATCCTTTTTAGTCATAGAAGTAAAATTGTTATACGAATTGGATTTTTTTTGTGTAGGAAGCTAGCAGTAGAAAGATCAACAAGCAAGTACAAACAAATTGAAACTTATTGAATTTGAGTAATGGTTAACGTTATTTGTAAGACACCTTTTTTTCAAACTATCCAATCCTTAATGTATCGTTGATAGAGGAAGTAACGCTTCTCTTGCTCTAAGAATTGTTCTATTTCAATGCCAACTTTTACGTTCATGGGGTACGGCAGAATGTTTTTTTTTTAATTGCTGATGATTCAACTAATGTTACTGAACTACATGTGTTTACAGAATTTTTGAATAAATACGAAAATTAATGTTTCCAGTGAGGTCATGGCTTATAGAATGCATAACCAATGCGAAGTATGATAAAATAAAGAGAAGAAAATCTACGTATTCATTAGGGTCACTCATATTTTCCTTAAAAATAAACTTTGTTTATTTTGCGTAAGAATTGTACATTTTGAAACTTTTTAACTTCCATGAAAGTGAGAAAACGATAATTGATTCGTGTATGAAAAATTGCATCATGTGAATTTCTCTGTATCATAGAAGACGCAACAATAATTTTAAACTGAACCAACAAAATGATTTGGCAAATGTGGGGTGAAATGAAATGATAGAGCTAAGGGAAATCGTAAAACATTTCTATAATTTGCAGTTCCACTTATCTAGCAATATTTTAACTTTTGCTTAGTATATAGTTGAATCCAGTCAAAAAATAAATAGCTCTACAGATTAAGAAAAATAATAACACGAGTAATTTACAAAATTCGGTGCACATATTTATAATATTTTGTTGCTTATCAAGGATGATTTTTATTGTTATTAAATGATAAAATTTTTGAAATTAACATTTAAAATACAAATTGGGATTTACTGTTGTAGAGTGCAGTTTACTTATTTAATATTATGCATGTTTAGATTTTAGATATTTAATACAATTTGTTAAATACAGGCGGGCAAAAGTGAATGTTCTCAAAGTGATGTATATAGTTCGTTTTGGGTATTTTTGTTATTGTTTCATTTATTAAATTACTTGCCCATTCATTCAGTAATTATAATTCATTTACATTTCTTCATTTATTAATTCATCCATTTACTCGTTCATTCCCTGATTTTATTCTTTTTTTCACTGTGTTATTTACTCATTTATTTTTCTCACATACTTATTCATTTATTATTGTTTTATTATTTATTCATTTAGACATTAATTCGTT
The DNA here is from genome assembly GCA_038373865.1 of Uloborus plumipes. Lineage (NCBI taxonomy): Eukaryota > Metazoa > Arthropoda > Arachnida > Araneae > Uloboridae > Uloborus > Uloborus plumipes. The sequence continues at coordinate 125,558 of JAXGGA010002073.1, read as the reverse complement.
TATGTATTTATTTCTTTGATAAAAATTGTTTTCACTAATCAAATAGAAAATATTTTACTGGAAAAACGTGTATTTAAAGTAAAATTTTTGTACTTAAAAAAATAATAAGTTTTTTTCCCCGCAAAAATAGAAATTCACTTCCGAAAATGAAAAATAAAATTTCAATGAAAATTTTGTTATAAAACACGTTATTTATTTGTGTTCTGAAATTTTTGGAAATAATTTCCCATTTTTTCCTTTTGAAAACGGTAAATTATCTAAAATACCTACCTCACTTTGCACCACATTTCCCTACAATTAATCCACTAATCGCTTCGCAGTTGAAGAAATACGTTTCACTTAACTCATACCCAGCACATTTCCTTAAACACTCCTCTGAAGAAGCCCGAATCTCCATCGGGTCAAGTCGCGGTGGATCTCTCATCGGATGATTGAAGAGATCCAGAGCCGAACCGATAATTATCGCGTTGGACAGCACCGAGTTGTTCTTGTCCCCACCTGCCACTCAGTTCGGAGGGGAGGGTGTCATCCTCTCTAATCCTCAACTCGGGCGGCGTCCGACTCAAATGATGACTGATCCGTTCTGGTAAACTCTTGTTGTGTTCTTCTCGCTTTCTTGTTTGTTACAGTTCTGGAGGTGACATACAAATTTACAGATTGAGACGTTTGTGGAGTGGTTTTTCTTTTGACTTGATATTTAGTTGAGGTGGCGGGACAACTAATAGTTATTTTAACCTTGATTCTACTTAATTTCTATATTGCGCGATGCTTTTTGAGTTGTTAAGATTGCTTACTGGTTTTCCATAGCTTTTTATTCGTTTTGGCATTGGAAAAAACGAGGCACATGACTAATTGCCATTGCTTTTATAAATAGAGTCTTCGGTTGAAAAATATTATTGTCTGCTTTATTGCTTATAAAAACTTTTTTTTTTAATGCAAGTTTCTTTTGGACTGGATATCCTATGAACTTGGTATTTTATATTTGTATTTGTGGATTATCATTTAAATTGTAAAGGCCTAGATACGATACTTATGGTTATTATTTTTAACATGTATGTAGGGATTGTTTTGTACCAAACATATTTCATGAAGAATATGTTTGTATTGCTGAATTCATGAAGAATTTGTTTTTCATTTTCATTTACTATGATTAAAAAAAGTGTTTTTTTTTAAATACATTATTTTTAACTACATTCTTATTTAATATTAAGTAAATGCTGTACTCTGCTGATATGTTTATAACATCAGTTGTACTTTTTAGTTTACAAAATCAAATGTTCCTATTGTACCTAAATAGTCGTATAATCTAATATTTTTTAAGATGGTGATGTAGGTGTAAATTGTAAAACATAAAATGTTAATGTAAGTAGAAAAAGTGGATAACTGATTAGTAATTGCGAATATAGATTTTTATCGTCATGAAATTATGGAACGAAAAGTGTCGTAAAATGAAAACTTGATTTAAAAGATGCACCGTATACATTTTGAACGTCTTTCCAAATGATTTCTTGCATGAAATCTTTTCAACCGCTGTTGGAGTTTCAGTTTTTAATGTAATATATGCGTTGCTTAAAAAAATCATTTTAGGACATAGCGAAACTTACCCGAAAGTAGAGAAATATATCTACTTCGTACATACTGAATAACATAGATTTATTGAAGCCACAGAGTATTTTTTTTTTAACTTTTAATTTGAAATTTCAAATCTGATGCAATCGAGATTAGTAAAAAATATGTATCGTGGAGAAAGAGATTAATATGATTTTATGTGAAGCAAATATGTTATAATATGAATTATTAAGCATCTTTTTTTTAATGTAAAATTTGAACAGTTAATTTTCTTGTTTTTGCTAGAAATACAAAAAGCAATAAAGAAAGTAAAATAATAAGATATAGAAGAGCTGAAATATTGTATACATGAAAAAAAAAAATTGTAATGTCATGTACCAAATGTGACAGCTTTTATCAATATTATGAATCTCTGTAAATGAAAGTTTTGATTAACTGGTCAGGTTATCCTAGTGTATCTATTTCTAAAATAAACCAACCTAATATAAACGTGCTTCATTTTTCCTAAAGTTAACCCAGCATAAAGTAGGCTGATGACAGCAGCGCCCACACACTTCACAACTCTTATCAAATATTCACCAGTCGAATACGCACAATACCGGGAACGATAAGTAAATATAACTCCAGACGGCAATCGATAAATCACATCTATCACAACTCCTTTAAATCGGCAACACCAGCAACGTTTGAGGCCGTTCCCGCCGAGAGAGAATCACTGAAAATAAACCACATTTCTGTGACTACTAGCAACTCTTAGCTGGTGCAGTCAGTATCTTCGCATTGGTTTCAGCCGCGGCAGTTTGCAAATTGGATTTGAGGCGAGAGCACATTGCGTTATAGGCATAATATATAATAGGAATCCCTCCGCATAAAATCCAGTTTGCTGAATGCGTAGGACAATGAGCGTGCCACAAATGCATAACTCACTTACATTTCCCTAAGCCGATCGGTTTTGGAGTGGAAATTACACCTGACAGTAGTAGTCTGAGATGCAAGCGTCTCAGTCTTTTGCTGGCGTCTTATGCGCATTTTCTGAATATTTTTCTTCTTCTTTGGTTTCTTTTTTCATCTATCCGCACTTATCGACTGCCTAGAGCTGATAAAAAGTTGGCACAAGCTGATCGTCAAGAAACAGTTTCAAAGTTAATAAGAAAGGGCTTAAATCTAAAATTTATGTGAGTTATTTAATTTGAGCTTTCATATCATCATGAAAAAAATGACAAAAGGTACACTAATTTATCGTTTCAGACATATGTATCTCTATTTTGCAGTTTTATTCCTAATTTTTCAGATCCATTTGGCATTTTTAAAAACAGCTTTGTATTTGAAACATATTTCGTAGTTTTAGTCAATTTTTGATGGGTATATAGCAATTCACGTCCTCACGTCGTCCATAGCTGCATGTGTCGAGCGGAACCGCAGGTAAAAATATGTTATGTTGTCGTAGTTTGGAGTCATTCACTTTTTGATTGGTATTTAGAGTCACGTTATTTATAGATTTATGTGATTCTTTTTTTTTTTTACCGAGCTTGGTTTTTTCTTCTTCGAAAAGTTAGAGTTGGAAGAGGAAATCATATTTACTTGTGAAAAATTTTACTTGAATGTCAGAATTGATTTTTTTCCTCTTGAAAATAATCGTACTTCCATATAAAATAAAGAAATACAAACTTAATTTTAATGTTTGGTAAAAGTTCCGTTGCTTTTGCTTTTGATCATATATCAAAAAGTTGAAAAATGCTAATTGATCAATATGTCGAAAAAAATCTGCGTGGCATAAGAAAAAAAAACAGCAAAAATATATGTCTAAAAAATGTTAACAAACATTTTTCCATTTAAAGTGAAGGTACAAAGGCTGTGAGGAGTAATTTGGTGCAAAAACCAAGCGATACAAAAAGAATATAAAAAACAGTTTCCCCTCTCTCTTTTTCCCTCACGAAACAAAGCATTTCAATGCAAAGCATCGAATCGAATCACAGCAATAGACGCGACGTCTCAAGTGTTACCAAACGAAAGAACACAAACTTTTTAAGAAATCATTTCATGTTCTTTGTGGCCAATCTGGCAGCTGTAAATTGCTTTTAAAAATGCCTTCTCCTGAGCTGAATAATAATTACTTCCATTATCAGTTATTCCTACTTTCCTATGCGCAGTAAAACATATTAAACTTTTTTTTTTCGTTTCATTTTCTTCGGGACATCTTAGCGGGCAATAAATTCAATGCCATATTCTGGCTGGAAATGTGTGTCAAAACGCCTTGTAATTACAACGTATTGAGATAATAAATATGATGGTTATTTTAATACAGAAACAATTTCGAGCTTCGCGTTTAAATTATCAGCAATAAATATTGTAAAGACGTGATGGTGTACTTTTGTGGGAATCAATTTGAAGGAGGGCACAATTGTGTTCAACAACATATGCCGTGGTTTTCGAAAATTACAGGATCAATGACATGGTTGAAACATTGATTTAAATGCTTGCCTCATGTGGTAGTTAGTGACTTGTAGTAATTTTTATGTTACATTAATGTCACATTTTCATATAAATGGATTTTTTTTCACTGCTTTTAACTATCCTCATTTCTAATAGGATGCTTACATGTTATGTTGTGCTGAATACTACGAGATATGTTAAAGTTTTGTAATCTTTCATATGAATTATTCCTTGTGTTTCTTTGCGATTGAATAGAATTATCCGTATGTATAAGTAATAACATATCCCTCTTTTCTTAGTTTTTACCTAAATTAAGTGGTTTTCATGAAACTTTTTAAAAATATATTTTTACGTATTTTAATATTGTTATGTTCGAGTTGTATGTAAGTGATATTAACTGCCATAAAACACAAGCAAAAGTTTTTTTTAACAGTTTCACGTATCGAGTAAAACAAATTTTATGAAGAAGCTCAGCTCCAAAAATAGTTCAAACAACAGTTGCTTAACCGTTTTTTTTTGTTTATTTTTTTAAAGAACTTTAAATTGAAAAATATGTGATACTGAAATTTAACTCTTCACTTAATAGAATCCCTGAAAGAAATTTAATAATGAAAGTTGATGGCGAATATCTTATTTTTAGAAAAGGGAGAGAGAAAAATGCGACATTCAAGATCTTCATTCAAATATTCTATTAAAACTATGTTTTTCACATTAAACATGAATATCATTTAAGTAATATTTTCTTAAGTGTAAACATAAGAAGCCCTAAAAATTACTACCTTTCCACAACTTCCATGCCCAGACAGATTTTCCATTAAAACCTCATTTAGGCACAAAAATAAAAAGAAAAGCTCTCTTCAAAATAAAAAAACCTCTTTTATATAACCTGCAATGATTGCATTGTCTGAAAAAAAAAAAAGCTCCCAGATTACTTTCAAACTAGGGGGTGTTACACACTACTGCATGCAGCATTATCTTCCTATCCTCAAACAGTTCCTAATGACTATACTGAGTGATAATTGTGGCACCCCGGCTTGACCGTTGATCCCACTTCCTGCGTTTGCTCGATTACGAAACCAGGTCGTTAGTGCCCTATGCAGTACCTGTGGATAAATGTTCCCACGCCATTATAAACGAGCAATAAATTGTGATCTTGTACTACACTGTTCTTGTAAAATTGAATGGTATATCTGAAAAAGCTTACTTTTGTTTATATTTCTAAAAATTTCGTTCGAATTTTTACAAAATTGAATTGCAAATTTCGAAATTGTTTCGAGTATACAGGGTGTCCACTCCAATCGTGGACCAATAGCTAATTTCTAAACCGTTAGAGATAAGCATATAGTTTATTTGGGAAAAAATCTCCAAATTATGAAAGGAATTTTGTGTCTATTCAATGTTTTTCAAAAAATCAAATTTTGAAAGAGTTACGAAATTTAAATTTTTATACAGCCCCCCAGTCCTATCAATCATATTTAGTAAAACATTCTTGACACTGTAACGTTTAAAACTAAAAAAAAATCATTCTTCTACGACAAAAATTGACCGAGTTATGACGGTTTGAAAAATCAAGATTTTGCATTGTTTCATGACGTCATCGAGAGATCGCTTAAGGGACCGTATGCGAAATCCTTCAAAATCTTGATTTTTCAAAACGTCATAACTCGGTCAATTTTCGTCGTAGAAGAGTGATTTTTTTTAGTTTAAAACGTTACAGTGTCGAGAATGTTTTACTAAATATGCTTGATAGGACTGGGGGGCTGTATAAAAATTTAAATTTCGTAACTCTTTCAAAATTTGATTTTTTGAAAAACATTGAATAGACACAAAATTCCTTTATAATTTGGAGATTTTTTCCCAAATAAACTATATGCTTATCTCTAACGGTTTAGAAATTAGCTATTGGTCCACGATTGGAGTGGACACCCTGTATATTTACAATTTTGTAGGAGCAACAAAAAATGGATTTTCTGTTGAATTATTTGACTAATTAAAGCGGTTTTTTGTTTGTAACTTTATCAAAAACGGAGTACGTTGTAACAAGGCAAAATAGTATCTTTGATGGAAAATTCAAGGGGAGAAACATGTGTTAGTTTTCTGAGATGAGTCCTTCCCGAAATTCATCCGATGATTTGGGTGATTTTCATAGCAATAAAATGGTATTATTTTACAACAAAAGTTTTTAAAAAAATAAAAATCGCTTATCATGCACTGTGATTATGATGGCATAAAAAACACCACATCATTTCGTTTTCAATAAAAATCTTCTTCAACGACAATCTTTGATGCTGTATCTATCAACCATTGCTGAATGGCTTTGTAGCATTCTGCAGTTAGCTTTTGGATTTATTGGAACCATCTATTATCATCATTTTCATTTTTAATAGCTTTTCGTAATGAATGTAATGAAAAAAATGTAGAAATTAATCAAAAGGAAAATAGGCTTAACCTATAGCGAAAACATCACTGAAGGGACTAAAACAGTAAAGAAAGATGTAAACTAAAATTGCACTTTAAAAACGTTTTATCCTACTGAATGAGTGTGCAAATCTTTCTGTTCTCTCAGAAATTTATGCCCAAGAATTAACCTCGATGCGTATGAAATTAAACCAATTTATTCTAACAAATCAAAGTTTTTCACTCAGATACAGTCAAATTGATGATATAGTCGACAATGTAGTAAAACTCTGTAGCTCTCATTTTTGAAAATGAGCGAACTATATTATTGTGATATGTTTTTGCTATTCCTGCAAATTTCTTATTCGTAGGTTACTGAAAGTTAAGAAGTCGTGCTTCTAACTCGAGACAAATATGTACGGTTGGGAAATAAGATTGATGGCCTCTAATAAGAGGAAAAATCAAGTCCATCAGTTCAATTCTGCTGAACTAAATGGTTGGAAAACTTGCTGTTGTGCAGTCAACTTCAAGATATTTCCAGTCGAACAAAATGATAATTACAAATCAGTAGCCAGTTTTTTGGTGAAGAGAAAACTAAGCTTTCTAATCGGCAATTATGCCTTCAGTAAAAGTTAGAATCTTCCAAAGAATGGATATCGTTATTACAAACTCAAACAAAAGGAATTACGAATGGGAATCAAACATAATAATTATCGTTTTCTTTTTCGTTCTCTTCTTACCATTGTCAGAAGTAATTTGCTGGTTGTGCGCATAACCAGGAGCAGTTTCACCATTTCAGCAATATTGCCACTAGCACTTATTTGAAAAGAAAATAATAAATGCAAGATAGCTCGGATTCAACCATTATCTTAATAGCAATTTCCTTTTCTTATTTTTTTTTGTCTAATAAAAAAGAAAATAATGCAAAAGAGAGCAAGAAACAATCTTTTGAATTGACCTCACCCAAAAACCTGTGGTTGGCAACTTCCTGGATGGCTACGGTTACCGTGAACCCCTATATCAGTGAATGAGAGAAAGAAAATAGCAAAGGGCGCAATTTGAGGGTCATTCCGTGAGGCATTTGCTTACATTAACGAGGGAGGAGGGTCTTTGAGGGTTCTTGCAGATCCCTTTATAGGGTGCCCGAGGTTAAAATCGTCTGCAGTTACCATAGCACCCACTTATTACGTGCAAATTTGTTGTGTTTTATGGTCAATTGTGTTCTAGCTAATGTAGCTTTTTTGCCATCCCAAATGACTTCTGTTTTAGCTGCCCTATCTTGAATGCGCTATCTGTGGAGAGGCATGGTTGAGTGATTGTTTCAGTCTAACGGGTGACGTTAATGGAGATTTTAAGTTTTTGCTGAGCGGAAATGGAACTATTTAACTATTTTCGAATTGCTTGAAATATTTCTAAAATGTTGTTGAATTTATTTTCTCAATAATATATATTTTAAAATAAAATTAAGAAAAAACAAACCTATCATCTTTGTTTAAAAATATAAAAATTGAAGCAGCAACAGAAGTTATTCCAACAGCTTTTATTCTAACTAGATAAACGTATTTCTTTTTGTGGGAAAATTTTAATGAAAAAGTTATCGTTAAAGTAGATAGGTGCCCACGAGCAGTGAAAAGCAAAAGCAAGAAAAAAAATGGTAATAAAAATATTTTTGAAACGGCTTTAAACTGATGACATGAACCAAAGAAACTTCGAAATTCTGTAATATTTTAACGTTTCAAATATCTAGAGACCAAAATGAATTAATTATTGAACTATTATCAGTTATACATAGCTAACTTCCTGTTCAATGTAAGATGAAGGATTTAATAAGCTTAATGAATTTTTAAAAAAAAGAAAAAATCCTCTGACTTTTGAAATAGTTTTGTGGGTACTCATTCGGACGAATTACTGTCGTTATCAAACCTAATAAAAAATGACTTGCCAATCTAAATGTTTTAAGCGAAATTTGACGCACGTTTTTTTTTTCTATTTTTATTTTTAATTTTTTAGCACGTAGAAATTAGTTTTAAATAAAATATGATTCATTGAATCAAAGCTCCTCAAAGAAACCTTTGGAGTTTTTTCTCTTGTTGCAAAATTTCGTTTTATCTATAAGCTTAGATTTTACTTACTATGATTTCATGTTGAAAAGTGTTCTCTGCAATTTGACAAAAGCCGACAATTTTTGAACCAAAACCTAAAAAAAAAAAAATAAAAATAAATAAATAAAACTGTCTGACTCAAGAACAATGGTAATTCATTTACTACATAATGTTGTTTATCTAGATGAAAAATCACTTAACAAACAATATGTTTCTGTATTAATTAATACAAAAACATATATACGGTGTGCGGATAAATCTCCCATTCTTCTCCCTAAGAGTCCATTACTGCCTTAAAATATCTACCCATTATTTTTATTTAATATTTCCCTTTTTCTGTTCCTCGAACTCTTCGTTAAAACTCATCATTACTTTCTTCGTAGCTCTCCGATGGGTGCTCTCTGAAATCATTATATCGGAGAATAAAAATATTTCACTTTGAGTAAGTTTCAATTTATCTCGCGCCAAAGCACTCGGCAAAGATTGCATTATTATTTTGTCCCTCGCACAATAACTCTGGCCAGAAAACTCCACATTTATTACTTTTGCCCGGGCAACATTTATCCATGTGTGCCTGCACATATATGCATATGCATCATCATGCATAACTTAATGAATAGCTCCGACGATAATGCTGCATTGTTAACACCGCTAACAATCAGGTAGTACTCATCAAAAGCAAGCGAGTATAAATAAAGAAAGAAGTGCGGCGGCGATTATGTGATGAAAATGTTTTCAAAAGTATCTCTCTCTGCTCATGTGACACGGGAGCATTAATACACTTTTAAAAGTTTTGTAAAAGGATAAAGTTAGAAAATTAAAATCTCTCTTCCCTGCGTGCGATTGTGTGCTTTTGTTAACCTAAATTGCTCTCTTTTAATTTGCTGGAGTTGTCAAGGGAACTTTAAGGGTTTCAATTCACCCTCAAGGTTGCCATAGCTGGCTCGTTATCGACAAAATCGGATTCTATGGTCATTATATAATTGTTACTTTCCTTTTGATCTTTCTTCATACATATCGAACGAGCATTGCTAATTATAGTCATCAGGTCTCAGAGCATTGCCGCTCGTTTTTCTGGTTATCTTGACAAATAAATTATTTGTTAGTGTACTGAACATAAATTAAGAGAAAAAAAAATATCATTGCTAAAATTTGTAGACACCTGTTTCACGGTTTCAAGGAATCCCTTTCGAATTCAAAAAAATCACTTATGGACTGACTTTTCATCCATAAGCTTATACCGTTTTGAAGTTTTATATGAAGTTTCTTGAAACCTAAAAATACATGTCAGGAGTTCTTTTTTAAAACACTGCTTCTCAAAAATTAACCCATTTATACCCAGTAGCTTAAAAACGGGACGCTTGTTAGTTACTGCATACAAAAACCTGTAATGGGTATATCATTTTACTAAAGCTGTTTTTTTACAAGTTAAATAGTCCTTCTTCTTGAGAAAACCATATAGAACCACTAGTTGGACATCAGAGTTTATTTATTGACCACTATTTTCAGACAAATCAGTCAAGCAACGATCCAGCATGGGTAGCACGGAAAGTAAGTTTTTTTATGCGAACTTATTTTTCATAAAATTAAACTCTTTTAAAATGATTTGCTCAAAATTGATCAGAGATGCCTTCTGTAATGTTACTTTGCAAAAGTAAAGTCAAGTAAGGTCGTATTTTTCTCACATTTCTGCAAAATATCCCATAAACAGGACGTTAAATAACTTAATAAATATGGCAACGGCGAACTATTTTTAGCCTAAAATGTATGTAAACCATTCCAAGTACGAGTTTTAAGCAGATAAAAATTGAAAAAAATTCTGTAAAAAAAATTGGGCATAAATGGGTTAATTGCACGCAATTTTATTTAAATTACTCATTTTTTTCATTGCATCCTTTAAAGCATTATCTAAGCATTTGGAAATGTATTTGATTCAGCACTTTATTAAGCATTAACATTGCCTTAAAACTACACTACACTTAAAGAGAGACTTTTCGTGCATTAGCGTAAAACTTTTACTCAATATTTGCTGTGAAAATTTCTCATGAAAACGCTAAGCGTGCTATGAATTTTATAATAATTACTTTATTAACATAATGTGAATGCTTATTCACTTAATATAGTAACATATCTTTAAAAGTAAAATTGATTGAGTTGAATAGAAAAGAAGATCTTGTCTACAATGTTTAAATAGGATGATTTTCTCACGTTTAGAACTTAATCCGTTCCGGTCTATGGTTCAAAACTTTCTCATCCTAAAATCCAATATCCTACTTTACGTATAGAAAAGCTTATCTGCTTGAAGATTGAAAATAAGTATCTTTTAAAGTGTTTATTGTTTCAATTATTTTAATGCGACAGGGTACTTTAAAATATTGGTATAATAAATGTTTTTAAAATATTGGTGTTTCTCTTTCATTCTTCTGCACCAATTTTGAAGCACTGATTGAAAAATGATTCCATAACTGAAATAGCAACACAAAATTAGCTTTTCCAAAAAGTGATTTTTTATTTAACTCAGATTTTTGTTTTATTACACAAGTTTTAGTCGTATTAACTATTTTAATCTTTAACTAAAAAGTAGAACTGTGGCAGTACGAATATGGACTTTTTTACATTACGAGATTTCCAAAAGGGATTGATTGCAGTATATTTCTTAATGCAATAATTTATTTCTTTTATTTACATTTTTTACGCTTCTGATGTCTCAATAGCACGGAAAAATCTAATGAATTATTTGTGTTCGAAAATTTATAAAATTAGTTTTGAATTAAAGGGACGCATACAAGGGCTATTAGAAAATTATCTGACCTTATTTTTTCGTGTGAAAACCTATTTGATATGAATCGAGCGCGCTTACCTGAGCCAACTTTAAACGTTTTTGCGCATGCGTGAATATTTTTCTAATTTGTCTCTCGCAAACCGAGTTTGAAGTGGATGGAGTTTTTTAAACTTTCAAGTTGAATGCTTTTTTTTTGCAAAAAATGTCATAATCTAGTGCTGATAAATTATTACCGAAAGCAGACTGCATCCTTCGAATTGTTTTCATTTTTCTCTAGCCTAGGTTCGGACCACGTTTAGTGTAGAAGCTCTGCTCCAGTCGTTCCGTCATTTTTCTTAAAATTAACGTATCCGTTGAGAACACTACACACTAACTCAGTAAAACTCTGTTTTCTAGCGACTGAAATTATTGACAGAGGATAAAAGAATCAAGCATGCGCGCTATGTTTTCGGCTCAGTTCATGCAAGCGCGCTTGATTCATGTCAATCTGCTTCTCACACAGAAAATCTAAGTCGGAAACTTTTCTACTGCCCAAAGGGTTAAAAATAAGTCAATGGGTTGAGGTAAAATAGTTTCTAAACTTTAATACCTACGACCACAACCAACCAATAAACATAGGTTGAGCCACAACTAGTTATTTTATTCTAGGGCTCTTTAAATAGATGTTGTAAGAAGTAATTTATCTACTGAAATGCGTATGTGTTAATGATATGAATAACGAAAGAAGCGACACGCCCAAGAAATGTACTTGTAGATGGAAAAGATCCTCAAGCGAACTTTTCATCTACAAGTACCCCTGCGGCGAATCTCATTACTGACGGTAAATACCATCGCTTATCCAAAGTAAAGCGTATTAGTATTTGCATAAAACTATTTTCTTCCAGGCGATAAAAAAATTGGCTATAAGTATTAATTTTTGTTCAAAACTTAAGCAGAAACATAGTTGTAAGAAAAATATGAACATGTGAAATACTGAACAACGACAATTTAATTGTCTTAGACCTGTAACTTGTTTTTGACTAACTTATGGCTTTTTAGCATGAATATGATCTTAGTTTTTGTCAATCACGTCTCATTTTTAATCTACATAGGGATCAAAATGAGTTAACAAAGAGTAGGTTTTTTTGACAAAATATGGTATAAAAATCGATTTTAAAGTAAGCAACAATAGATTTGTATACTCAATGTAAAAATATTACCTTTTTGTGGCACTTATAAATATGGAATTGTTACACATTACTTATAGGTTGTTTAATTTTTTTTACCTCGATAATAGTGTGAATTAAAATACGTCACAAATGAAGGGGAAAGTGGATAAAGGTGATATGTGACAATTTTGGAAAAGCTTACTTATACCATGGATAAAGGTGAAAATGTAATATTTTAATTTTTTTTTTGAAAGCTTTTTCTAGAAATTAAAAAAATTGTCACATATCACCTTTATTCACTTGCCCCTTCAACGGTGTATGTGAGTTAAAACAATTCACACTAATTTGAATTTATACAAATCGGCGAAATTCAAATGTCACATGCCACCTTTATCCACTTGCCCTTTCAAATAGGGATACTTTGGAAAAGAAATAATTGGTTTCAATTTTAAGTACATACCGTTAAAATTGCGGGTTGTGTATGGCACCTTTTATTGTGAAACATTGTAGCACCAGCGGCACTACCTTAGCTAGAACCTTTAAGGAATCCATTTGACTCCTTATAGCGCACTTAAGGAAGTGGCACATGTGCTACAATCCTTAAAGGTACCATGTGCAATCTGAAGTTTTAACTGTGCGCATAAGTTTTACATTTTCACATAAGGTGCAGAGGGTAAGAACCTGACTTGGTAATGGAAAACTTCTTCAATTTTGAAATTAAAGGCACTATTGAATTCTGAAACAGTTTAAAAATCGAGCTCAGTTGAAGTTGTGTTACAAATTGTTTCCTAGAAGTGTAATGGTAGGGAAAAAAATTACTGCATTAACATACAATTTTAACAAAAGATTCATCTCTATTTAGGAAAAAAACTTCCTATTGTATTAATTTTATTCGTAATTAATTTCAAGAACCTGAAACAAATGTCAGTCTGATTTGGGCGACCGTAAAATTTGTAACTGCCCATGTTTAACGCTAAAAGGAGATTTCTTGCCTCTCACAGTAATTAATGACTTTGAAAGCAAACTAAATCTTGGCGTCAAGTTGGCGCTCTTGCTCCTTGCGGCAACCTGCGTCCAATGTGGGCGGAGGGAAGGCAGTCGCAACATCTCCCAACTTTTGCAGTTGTTAGTGTTGATTCCTCAACTTCATCTTCTTCCACTTGACAAATCTAGAATAATTGTCGAGGAATTGGTCTTACGGATAATCACTCACCTTTTCTGTTTCGTCTGCAATTTTTTCCCTCTTCTCCCGTTTGCTTGATCATTTTCTGCTTTTTTTTTCCTTCAGCCGTCATTCCCCCTTTTGTCGCCTAGTTACGTCTCTTAGCGAGAAAAATTTGCAAGTTCGTTACTGCAGACACCGACGAATTAAATTCTGCGGTTTCTTCTTGTTATTAGGGCTTTGAATAAATTACTGTTTCGGAAACGGCAGGGAAAAAAGATACTCCTTTTCTGTTTATGGTATTAGACGGAACTTTTCTCTTCTGGTGCGTGTATCTGTAAAGAATTGTCGCCTGGATATTTGGTTAATGTAATGTGATATCTGAAGGTGTTAATGAAGAGCACTATGCGTAAATTTTAGTTACATGTGCATCGTTTTCTTCATATATCTATCTCAAATGATTTTAAATTAGCTAAAATTCAGCGAGTCATGTAATTAACAGCATATTTTATTTGCGTTTGAGTTGAATTCGCAATAATTACGGAAGTTTTAAGGTTGAATGATATTATCTCATATTTGAAAAGGAAATAAGAAAAATGGCTTTGAGATTGGTTTTATTTTTCTTAATCTATATCTATTCGTTTTGAAACAGCATCGAAATTGACTGAGTTTTAAGCACGTATAACATTGTGCAATCAGTTTTCAGTATCTATTTGGAACTGCTGTTAAATGAACGTAATTTACTACATACTAATTTGTTATTAATGTTCAGATCACTCAAATTTATATCTTTTATCAAACTCAGGAAAGAAATTTAGAGAAAATCCACAAATTAAACAAATATACCGAATAACCTAATTGTCTGTGAACTTTAACTTGTGCCTTAAAAATGGGCAACATGGCCCATGGAACTCCTTTTGCAATGAATACAGACGCAAGTTTGGGGATGTAAATCCATATTGCAGATAAAGCATTAATAAATTGAGTAGGCTGTCTTTACATTACAAGTTCATATCTTTTTTCCCGGGAAACAAGGTTGTTTGTTACCCTGAAACACATATGTGCAACTTCTTTTAACTTTGCTGATTATATTTTTACATTTTACCACGAAGATATTTATCCCATTCCTTAGACTAAACACTAAGAAATATTAGATTTTTAAACCGAACGTGTGCGTAAAAAAGTCTGTGTCCATTTACGTTATCTTAAAAATTTTGTCATCAAAGTTAAATTCTTAAAAATAATTCATTATTTCGTTTAAGACAATTTTAACGATGGTATTCTCCATCAGAAGGCACAAATTAAGCTTACTTTGCCATTCTTCTCGAACCACATTAATGTTCAAATACATTCGACCGAAAAATTGACACTACTCTGCCTGAATTTATTCCCAATTTCCCCAGCCTTCATTATTTGCAGAACTGAATATTTCCCTTTAAAAGAGGCCGAGCTTAAACAGGTCATCCAAATATGCATCTTCCACCTTGGCAAATCATTAGTGAGGTTTGCCGCACCTGACCGTTGAGCAGAATCAATATTGTAGGGTCCTTACGACTCGGGCCTTAACGAGTTTCAATCGCGTCCACCGCACAACATCAACATTTGCATAATTACGAGAGGAAGTTGTCCACTGAAAGCCAATATGCAACACCGCTTGATGAGGAGAAAGCCAAAGGTGTTTGTCTCACACTCCTCGCCCTCCAGCCCTGGTTCTGCACTCGCCTCTGAGAGGGAGGGGCCGTGCATCTGTTGCAGTTCCGACCTGATGGTAAGATTTTGGGACGAACTGTGCAATTTAAAGAAGAGTAGTCCAGTAATATGTTGATAAAAGCATCGCCTGCAAATTTCGAGTATTGTGTTAAAGTTATTAAATAAATGAAAGTTTCCAATCGCTCATTGTCTTCTCAATCGTCTTCACAGCTATAAAAGTCATTCACGGAAAAGATAGACTGAAATAAACAGCTTGTTAGAAGGTTTGCCGTTGTTCTACATTTGGGAACCTTCTCTGGAAGAAAAAATAATTTAACCTATATGATTCGCATTTGTCGTCTGATCGGCACCAGTTTGTTTTTGTCCAAACCTAACAAGTGATTGACGAAGTAAAGTAGCTTAAATCTTTGTTTGCATCTAGTCTATTTTCCGTGAACAAAGAGTGAAGCTTTCATTCAACACTTTAGAAAGAAGACAATATCCTTAGAAGACAATATCCAAAGTGGTATAACATTTCAATTTTCCTCGGTCAAAGCAGATGTCTTATTGGACAGGCCATATCTTACGTAAGTGGACGGATATTTGTTTTGCTTCTTTCAGAAGTCATTAGCCATAGATTGCCGCGCTTTTTAGAGCTTACCTTTTGGTCTTGAATGCTAACAACAAATAGCTTTAGAACACGGATACGAAAGAAATGACATTAAAATAGTTTGATGTCTGTGGATTGCAAAAATGTGTTGCTTTCCTTTTCTGAAATATAACACAATTATTATTAATAAAAAAATACTGTTAAGTACCTTTTGTTACCTACTGTTAAGTACCCTTTCAACCACTGAGTTGTACTACAGTAGCAGCAGCAACAGCTGTCAAATCACGTCTTCTGCGTGGCAACATCAAGCAATGTAAGTCGAACAACGCTTTTCGAATTTTATCGATATCCATGAGTAAGTTTGTCAATTGTGTGATTTCTTCAGAGATTTGTTTCTAAGGACATTAAATGCTAAATCAAATGCAGTTGTATAAGCAAGGAAACGTGAGATTCCTAATAAAGTAAGGCATGGTTTATAATTTTGTGAACTCTGATATTTGAAGCTAATTTGGTACTGATTTAAAGATGGACTGCTTGGAAATTAAATGTTGTTGATTGATAGTACATCAGTCTGAAATCTCTTAAAAATGTTTAGATAAAATCTTAAAATCATCCGATTTAGTATCAAGTACAAAAGTATTCAAATGTATTGACAAATTTGAGACACTATATTCAACATATATGTCATGACTAATTTGGATTGCGGAAGTATAATTTTTCAGAATCCTACCACCACCTTTCTGGTAGACCTCATCTAAATAACTTGCACCGAGCTCAACTTATCAACTCATATCACTTATTCCAACCCGACCCTATATGGCTCCTCCCCATCTCTAATACAAGAACTTATTCCTTTGAAAGGGGGGCGGATGGGTTTATTATTGCCGGAAGGGTCTCGAACTTCATTACCCCCTCTCTATTTACAGCTGACCTCTATTGAATAGGGACCAACATGCCGCACTGTCAACCCACCTACCGGAAACCATTTTAATAGTGGATCACTGAGTGAGGGGTGAGAGAGAGCCACTGCTCCCTATTTGTAGAGTTCTATTCCTCTCTGGGGGAGAAGGGTAACCGCCCTGCTGCATGTGTGCTTTACCCTGGGCAAAGAGGGGCACAGCTGTCTGCGACAACTCGCTGAGTCCTCGTCCTATTTGCATAAACACCCTCTGTCTCTTCTCCGTAATGCACCCCTCCTACACCCTGTGTTCCTTCCTCCGTATAGAACACACGGGAGAGGTCTAGCTTTGAAATTGCATATGGATCTTAAATTATGTACTGTGAATTCCTTTTTTTTTGGGATTTTTCGTTTATTTTTCGGTAGTACCTGTCTTCATTTTGCATGTGCAGAAATAAAAGAGGGAAAAATATGATTTACAGTTTACCGGGGATAAGTTTTTCACTCGCGGCTATTACAAAAGCAGAATTGATTCCAGGGATTTTCTTCAAATGATATTCCTTTCAATGCCACTCATGGAGTGCGTCTTCTTCTCGCGAGCATGCGTTTGCTTTCGTTGACATTTTCGATGTATTTGTTAAATTGCAGAAAATTTTGTTTTATAACTTTGGAGATTGAGTTGCAATTTCTGTTACCGTTGTTTCTTGGATTGACTATTTTGATTTGGACAACTTTTCTGTCATATTCCATCCAAATTTTGATATACATCAATTTTAAGCTGCCTGAAGAAAATATATTTTCTTGAAAATATTATCGTTTTCTTACAATTTACCAACAAAAATCTTATGAAAATTGAACGCTGCATTGAACACAATCCTGCTGTTTTAAATTTGCTTCCAAGTGTTTCACCAACTTTCAACAAAACAATTCTCTTATAAAAGTGTAAAACCATGATTTAATACTGTTGTTGTAATGCACATTAATGCTTGAAACAATCAATGTATCACTATTTTTCATTTTATTAAATTTTCATCTTTATATTGATATTGTTTGAAGTAAATGAATAGTATTTTCAATTATTTGAACACAAGTCATTTTTAGTTTGCTTATACTTTTCGTACATCACAGTATTTAGTTGATCATTAATGACAATGTAAGAATGTAAAACGAAAACGAAAAGAGACTAACACTCATTTCAACGAAAAATTAAAAGTATGAAACGTATGAATGGTTATATTATTTTAAGAAAATAACCTTATGTTTGTCACCCCATTTCGTGTGTTCATGTATAAAAATATTGTGTTTCAAAGCTTTAAAGCCGTTCTTAAAATAACTTGATTGTCAAAATCGACTTTGATGTAGTTTCGTAAATTGAAATTGTGAATTTAATATTGCAACAATTAAAAATGTGCGATTAAAAATACATAAATGCCTATGAATAGCCAATGACAAAAAGTACATTATAAAAATTTATAATTCTTGTTTCTTTTTTACCCCAAGTCCAACAGTGATGAGGGAAATAAAAATATCTTGTTAGAACAATAATTTTAGATATGGAAATCTAGAGTACAAATAAGTAAGCTCATACTTTACATTTAAACGTAATTCATTTACTGGTTGCTGGTTAAAAAAGATGTTTAATAGTATTTTGTATTAGAAATAAAAATTAATTTTTGCAACAGTTTTTTTTTTTTACTTCTAGCTTAAAACAAACTGCTTTTTATCTGTTTTTTCATATCGTTCTATTTTTCCCCACTTCAAAACTTGAAACCAAAATGAAGTATCAAGCATATATTTCAACAGAACAATATTCTTTTCCTTTACCTTAAAATATCAGTAAATAAAATTTCCTCAAAAATGTAGAATAATTTTTTATTGTTCATATTTTTCCTTTCGCTGAGTACACTTCAGAAGATGTTGAATTTCAATGTACTTAAGATAAGGCCACTCTTACGACCACAAGAAAAGAATGAATCTTTTGCTGAATTTTTTTCGAACTTTTTCTTCCGGGCTCCCTTTTTATCCTTTCTGAAAACGATACCCAATCTTTATATAAAATTTTGAATTGCAAGACATAGGCCAAACAGAAAGAAATTCTAGAAAACGAAAGAAAACATTCGAATGGAAACAAAGTACAACAAAAATGGAACGTCGAAAACGAATGAAAGAAACTAGATTTGGGAAAAAGGGATTTAACGGTTTTTGTGGTCGAGTTTAAAAGATGATTGTAGTAAATCGGAAAACCGTCCCTTCATAGCAAACGAGTTTCAAGAAGTGCTATTGAAGGCTCTTTTGTTTTTCAAGCTTTTAGAGTAGTTGGTTATGGCGGACTTTAAGAATGAAATCTTGCGTAAAAGTTTGTTTTAAAATGTGATAAAGGAGTGAGATAAGTAGTTGAAATCTTTTTGCAGTTCTGTTCTTTTTTTGGTGGGTGGAGTGATAGACTCAAAACTCACTTATGAAAGTTATAAATTTCGGATAGATTGAACAATTGAAAAAGATAACTGGTTGCTACGCTGGTGCAAAATATCAAGGATGTGAACAAAAGTTGAAAAATAACGCGTCTGGCAGAAAAGATTCTGAATCTGTATTTTAACTTTGTGATGCACTTTAATCTTTTTAGTTTTAGTCTGTTGTCAGCCATACCAGCTGTACATATGTATTATACTTTGAAAGTCCAAAATTTGGTAAAAAGTCGACATTAGCCAGTGAATATCAACATTCACATACCAGCGACATCGGCGAAAGATTGAATTTTTCCGGTGATTTGCTGGTGAAAGCCGACATTTGCCTGGTTCGATCTTTCATAGTAACACACATAAACACATTCTCATACATTATAATATTTTTTTCTACTCTGATTTTTATTATTTTGTTAGTATTTTTTTCAATCTTCAGCTTTAAGAGCTTAAATTATATATTTTGTTTTGTGTCAAACACCACACGATGTTTTGGAAACGTATTGAATTCAGTGCTATAATTTTTTTTATAGTATTTAATACTTAGCAAAAATAAAGCTCTGTTTTTTTTTCTTCAATAAAGAATTAGAAAATTGAAAAAATTCTTAATTCGTAAATAACAGTAAGAAGTTCTGATAGAAAATAAAAATACTTTAACTTTTAAACATTTGTTGTACGTTTTTTTTTAGTTTTGCGTTTGAGAATGTTTACTTTTTATGATTCTTCGATGGGTAAAAATTTACTAATTGAACAGTAAAGCATTTTAATAATGTTTATCAATATTTTAGCATATTAGACTAAAAATATGTTGTTTTTTTAGTTAAAGCTCAATGCTTGTAAATGGTTAATCAACCAAAAATAATACTTCGTAGTAAGGATTGCGTAACATTTGTTAGGTTGAAAAAGCCGTACTTTTGTACTACAAATTCTATTGTTCTATGTACTTAAACTTAACTTTTCTTTTTTCTCCATTTCGTATAGATTAAGCACTTGAGCCCATTATCATGTGTAGGATAAAGTGAGCTAAACATTTCTTTCCATTTACGTATTGTTTGACATAAAGGTTCCACATTGTTTAAATAGTGAAAGTGGGATTTATAAGCAAATATTTTTTTCAAAGATCTTTTTTAATTGTAATATTTTATATGAAATTCACATATCACTTGCAGGGACAGACTGTAAAACATTTATTTTAAACTTCTCACCAAACATTTTGCTAAAGTTTTGCCTAAAAACTTACACGTAACTGTTCCTAGGTAATTTTTTGTTCATTGTACATTTTGATATTAAATAGAGCTGTCACGTGCAGGACAAATTGCCTGCTTTTCCTCAGAATGCTCACATTAAGTAGTTGTTCTGGAATTTTTTTTCACCCTCACACAACCCAATCAAATAATAGAGATCTTTATTTTGCTTATTCTCTATTTAATGCGTGCAAAATTATAGTTATCGACAATCTGGTTTTGAAATATGTACATTTGATGATCTATTGTTAGAAAAACTCAAGTTCCGAATCACACCTCGGAGATGATACTCGCGATTAAAATTCTTCACTCCGCCAAACATTCCAAAATCTTTCCCAAAAGATCGCGGAGTCAAAAATCTCATCAATAATCGACTGGAAATGATTGTTTTGTTGCTTTCTTTCGCTATCTTTTCATCCACACATTCGCTACAAACCCATTCTTTTAACCATCATTTTGTGTGCAATCATTGACAAAATGCGACTGGAAGAGAGGAAGAAAAAAAACCATAATAAAACAAAGAAACAAACAAAATAAATGAGCGATTTTTCAGAAGATCATTTCCTTCGCTGCAAAAACAAACGAACAAAGGCCCAAAGGGGGGAGAACGTTAGAAGTCATCTATTCACCTGAAAATTCGTCAAATCTCCACGACTTGAAAAACGAATCCGTCCAATTTAAATATCCATTTATTATTTCGCTTTTTTTTCCATCTCTAGCCAGTTGGAGGGGGTAGTATCGCAAGTGGTGCGTGAAGTCTTTCATTTCTGAAGAGCCTCGACCGGAGCTCCCGAACCCTGTAATCAGGACGCATTTCTTAGGTTGATTTGACACCAAGAGGGGAACCCGCACGCTCATTACTCAGTCGGCAGTGAGAGTGAGGAAGAGATACAGGCACGCGGCGGAAGAAAGTAGTTCCCTCCGCGTGAAATGCTATCCTGGATGGTGACAGAGGAGATCTTGGTAAATTAACCTCGTATTTCCTGTCGGGAATATAATTTCGTAAATGCATAATTTCTGGATGAATTTATTGACAAAGTCATAAAATAAAACGTGGGTTGCTTGTCACGTAATTTTAGCATGAATTAAATGGATTGTTCCAAGTTTTGAAAATTCTCTTGTTTTAGAGTGTCCAATCTTGAAATGTTTTGTTGAATTTGTTCAGCACAAACAGTACTTCAAGTTCCGAAGACTATTTTTTTTCATGATGATCATTTTGTCACATTAATATAAGACATTAATATAATACTTTATGTATTATTTGTAGTTCTAAAAATTCTTTTATATTCAATGTTAAATCATAAAAGTTTTAATTTCAATATTTCAGCACAAATTGAATACACTGCTCAAAATAATTAGGGGAGCACATATTTTTAACAAAATTACGCAAAAATATTGCATAACATGCCACATGCAATAAGTATCATAAAATGTATCATCCATAATTAAAAGACTACCAGGAAACGGAAGGAGAAACTTAATATGCAAATTCAAGTTCATGACGTCAAAAACCAGGAAAAGGAGATAAGGGCAGAAATCAGGACGTTGTAGAAACGTCTTCTTCCTCTAATTAATTTGAGCAGTGTAGATTAATCCAACATCTAAAACTGTTTGCTTCCGAATATTCAATCATGAAATTTCAAGACTTATTTCTTCAACATAAAATTAATATTTTATTCCAAATGTTGATTTTTTTTTTGTACAAAATGTTCAGCCGAAAATTCTTGTTGAATTAATTCAGCATAAATTAAATAGATAATTCAAAGGTCTATCAACTTTTGTTTAGGATTATTAAACTGGACATTTTATCTCATTAGTTTAATACAAACGAAAAGAATAATTCAACTGCTGAAAGTCTTTAATTAAAATGATCTATTTTGAATTTCTTTACTAATGTTCATTCCCTTATGGTAGTCAATAGCTGAGTGGAAAGTAAAATTAATAAAGGAAAGAAAAAAAAAACCCCTCCTATCTTATATTTTAGTTTCAAGTTCATGATTCTGCATACTCAAAGAAAAAAAAAATGCCGGGAAAACAAAATATTTAAACCTTTTTAGTTTTGTCTTTATAGTAAATGCTTTTACAGCTACTTCAAAAATCGATCCTAAAACTAATTAATTACTAACAAAGAACATAATTATTAGCGTTTTTTAAGATGATATATTTAGAGAGTTTAGTTTTAAAAATGCTTCCAGAAAATGCTATGATTATAATGAATGTAAAACGAAAGCAGTTCTATTATTTTTAGTCTCTAATTACGTTTTTAGACTTTAAGTCCTTTATGTTTTATGAAAAAAAAAAAAAAAAAAGCACAAAAAGTGCTTATTTATTTTACTCTACTTTCTATTTTAAAAATATTAACCCTACACTGCATAGCGTTGCTAATTGGATACATGGACTTTTTTTTCTTATGACCAGGCATAAGGCAACTCAAGCATGAAAGCAAATATTTGGTATCTTTAAAACAACTATAACCATCTATCCTCAAAATTAAATTTTTAAAAATGTTTTCCAATTTTTTCTTATTACATCGAAAAATATGTATAGTTCTTTCAAAGAAAAAAAATCACGCAGTGTAGGGTTAACATACCGAAGTTGAAAAAAAAACTTTTAAACAATACAAGAATAAATTTTCAGCCTGGAAACAGTCAGTACCTTTTGTAACTAAGAGGATACTAGGAATTCCTTGAACGC
The DNA here is from genome assembly GCA_038373865.1 of Uloborus plumipes. Classification (NCBI taxonomy): domain Eukaryota; kingdom Metazoa; phylum Arthropoda; class Arachnida; order Araneae; family Uloboridae; genus Uloborus; species Uloborus plumipes. The sequence continues at coordinate 102,371 of JAXGGA010002073.1, read as the reverse complement.
AAGTACTTTTACTCTGTTAATAATTAATGATTAAATTATGAAACTAGATCAGTTTACTAAAAGGTGCTAGTTGAGTATGGAAGAAACATCAGGAAAAGGACTCGTTTTTTTACATATACTTTCTATCGCGTATAGTAAAACGTATGAAAAAAGTAATTCAAGTTTATTTTTTATATTATTACTTTATAAACTTTGAAAATATTTTTGAGTATCCGAAAGATATTTCCAAAATTTGAAATGTTAGTGAATGAAATAATGAAAAAACAGCTTTATTTGAAATTTCTACGGAAATTGTCTTTAAGTGTTAAAATTACTCTGAAAGTAGTTAATTGATGATAAATAAGATATTCCTTAAAAAATCATTGTGTACAAGCAATAATCTTTTCCTTTTACTAATATTTAAGGATTTTTTACAGTAAAACTTGACGGTTGAGAAATATTTGAAATATTTATGAAACAAGTAATAGTGCGATCCTGAAAGTTTAAAATGATGACGATGTTACGACATAAAGACGTGTTATTTTTTCTTGATTATCATTTTAGGACTTTATTGCTTTTGAAGAAAACCGAGAAAAATACTGTGCCTAGATATTGGGACTAGAACGTTTTGGAAGAAAAACTGACTTATTCTCAGATAGTTACCAGTAACGGGAACTATATAATACCAATGAAGATTTGAATTTTAAACTGTAAAAAATTATGTTGTGTTGTTAAATTATTAAGTTTAATATATAGCAGGATATTGCAGTGGGGAATGGGCTGGCAAATTGCAGTATCTACAAAAATACGTCTTACCAGGGAACCACAAGAGATACCCAAAAGAGCATACCGAGACATTTTTCCGCGCATGATGTTTTTACCATCGACCCCTCTTTATCGAGATATAAGATTTTAAAGTCTGCCAAAATTTAAGAAAAATCGCCAAATTTGAAGACTTGGCGATAAAATAAAGGTATCATGAGACTTCATCCTCTGTACATAAGGCAATATAACCATCTTCAGAGTTAGTGTATAGAATCTTATTCATTTACTAATGAGACTCACTAAGTTTGGCGACTTTTCCTTTTTAATTTGGGTTGACTTTAAGACCACATACTATTTCAACAACGGGGATACGTCTTATGCATTTAAGAATATGTTTTACTTTTGATTGCGTTTTATTTAGATCTTTTTCATTATTGTGCATTATCATATGGTTTTATCATTTAATATTTAGAGTTACTTGTTTTTGATTTCCGTAAAAACATTTTTAAAATAGTTGCAGAGAAAACCAAACAAGCTCGATTGTGCAATGAAGCTGAAGTGAAATTAATGAAAAAATAATACAAAAAATTGGAAAACGAAAGTTTAGTGGATAAGCTTTAAAAGCCTCATAAAAGCTATACTTCTCCAGTAGTATTAATCCGTGTTCATCTTTTAGTAATTAAAATACGAATCGTCAAGAAAAATTTTCAATTTAGTTAAATGTGAATGCTTTACAGTATTTACATCAGATAAGCTTATGTGGCATTGTTATCTTACTAAATATAAGGAGTTTTTAGTTCTCATATAAATTAAACTCTGATTAGTAAATCATGCAGGATTATGTTCTTGTTGTTGTGCATTTGCGTCCTAATAAGAATTTTAATACATATCAATACAAATTTTATCATTAAGAAAAGCTTTGAATTTTCCCTTCTTCAAAAGTTATGGTCATGAATATGTCTTATGCATTTTGATTTATTAAATGATTGATTATGGTTAATTTAATTGTTTAACTATTTCATTGTGTTAAAAAGACCTGACTGTAAAAAATACCATACTTTTGTAATTGTAAAACCGTCTCTTTTAAACTGAAACTCTTTTAAGTTTACTATCTAAATCCATTCAGGGTATAAAGTTCAGAAAAGTTTCCATTTTCAGAGGCAAACGCTATTTATGCAGAATACTAAGCAGTTTTCTGGTAATTCTCCCTAATTACATTTAAACGTTTCCGAGCGGACTTTGCTGATCTTTTAAATCATTTGAATTCCGCGAATTTCCGCAAAATTCCGCTGATGAGCGGCTAGGGGGTGAAGATGGGGAGAAGGATAGCTTCGAAGTGCTCAAGGTAAATCCATTTGTGTGGATAAATAAATAGAAGCTTTATAATCGTATGCTGTGGCCAAATAAATGACTTTCAAAAATATTGAGATGTATGAATGCTCCGACGATTATCCTTTGTGGCTAATTATGTGAAATTACTTTGTGCAGTTGTATTTCATTAGGAAGTCTACCTTCAAATTTTCAATATATTCTTTATACAAGCTACATTTTACTCGGAGTAAATAATAATGTACATCTCCCCCCTCCCTCCGAATACTGTTATAATTTAGTTTTTAACTGCTCAAGTATGATTTAATTAAAAAACAAAACAGTTTGAGGTGCTGTTAGCATGGTGATAATTTGTTATTGGGTTTTCAAAATTAACAATTACACCACAGTTTTTAATAACAGCATTTGTGTAAAAATAAATTATGTTGCAAAGAATGATTCTGCTTGAATATCCTGTTTCATTGGAAATAATTAGTCTGCGAATTAAAGCGTCTAAATTAGTTTAATTTCTCGTAAAAACACCAAGTGCTTATGAACGGCTTCACTGAACACATTTGAAGTACCTTAGCAGGGGATCCTGAACTAAAATTTTTGGGAGCGGTAAAATTATCAATTTGCCGAATGAAGTTCCAATTTTACCGAATGATAAAGTACAAGCGTGCACACATGTCGTACATGCATAATACTTAGTCATAAAAAATATTAGGCATCTTTCAAAAAACAGTTCTAAGAACTGAAAAGAACAAATAATCTCAATGTTGCAATACTGTCTTCAAATTGCCGAATCGTCAGCGAAATTTGCCGAACACGGAAATTATTGGGATTTTACAGTGACCTCTCGTGTCCTCCCATTGGGGCTCTGTGCCTTAGCTTCCTTTTTACAAAAAATAATCAGAATTATTTTCTTTTTCGGAGGCACAAAACACTCATTGGTTCACAGAACAGATGACAAGCCGTCAGATACGCGTCCATGACAAAAGACATTTTGCTGGGGCGTGCTCTTCAATCCATAACGATCACTTCAACAAAAGCCCATGAACCAAAAGAAATAAATTCTCTCCAAGACCACATACACAACTCGAACCACAGTTTATTTCATTCTTTTCCATCTCTCTCCAAATGGATCTTCCAAAGCGAAATAATTCTTTGTTGCGGCCAGTTTGTTCCAACATTTGGGAAAGCTGTCATCTTCAGATTTGAACTAACTCAATGTTCAAGCTAAGATCTTTTCGGTTTAAAACCATCATCTTTTAAGACCGCAAAATCCATTATATCTCTTTTTATGACGTATCCTTTATTTCTGTTTCGTTTTTCCCCTCTGTGCTCAAGTTCTCTTCCATCTTCTTTCATTTCAAGAATGAAGATTTTATTTTATATGTTGTCATTTTTTATTTTCTTCTCCGTAAATTTATAAGTCGCCGTTATATCTTTGAAGATGAAGAAAAAATGGAGTCAAAATCAGGTTTAAAATATTTTAACCTTTTTAATTCATCATTTTTTCCCACAGTTTAACTTTAGATTATCAACTATTAATCTGTATTCAAATGATTCAAGAATGAAATGTCTAAAATTTTGAGACCTTAATCTTTGTTGCCTTAGACAAAAAATCAGGGCATTACTATGTGCTCAGAATTTGTTCGAATAATGACTACAATGATCTAGTTTACAGTAAAACTTGTTTACCTCAAATATAAACGAAAACAACTATTCGGAATGATATTCCAACTTTAATTCGGAGCAAACTTGAATTTCACTGAATGTATTAGAAATGGATAAAGATACATTTAAAGCGTGTCGGACAACTACTTGCAAAGATTTACAGTTTAATCGCAAAGATCTTGAGAATATAAACTAAAATTATATTTTTAAAACTGATTGCTGCTGCTTGTGGAGTAATAGATTTCAAATTAGACAGACTTGGGTAGAATCAATTTGTTTATACTGTCGAGCCCAATTAATGAAATAGTCATTTTGACACAAAACATGTATTCTAATAAGCGGGATATTCCATTATCCGGGATCAAAATAATGCACTACAGCGGCTTGATGGATTGAAAATGTATTATATTAAGCGTTTTTTTTTAAACCGATACTCTAATAAGCGGGTTCGATTGTATATAAAATCAACAATTTTTGCGAATTCGATTATTTCTCTAGTTTCAAGAAAACTATGTACATATAATTCCAATTCGCTATTTTGCATAAGAAAGTTAAGAAATACTGATAAAAAGTTTTCTCTCAGATTTCTTCCATGTATTAATCCCCTTCGCTGAAAAATCTCTGTACAAAAAAATGTGCACTAGTTCAAAAATACGATTTTTTTCACTTTGAAATATTTCTTTTTGCCCTTTGTTCCAACTATAAAAATACTTACTTCACAACTTTAAAACGAAAATTGAACGAAATGCGTCTGCATTAAAACAATTTTTATTTGTTACGTAGGTGTTTTGAAACCGGTCGTTAGCGATCAAATTTCGAACTTACCACATTCTTTTCACTAATTACAACTGTTCAGCTTCACGAGCGAAAGCAACTGCTGTTGCCAAAAAACAAATGAGAAAACAAAAAAAGCAAAAGGAAAATTAAGGGAAAAAAGCGACTTTTCAAACACCTCCATTATAATAAAAGTACACTTTTAGATTTGAGTCTAATTACATGCTTGGGATTTTTAAGAACCACAGGGAGATAGTTATTTCGGCAAAGTGGAGAAGATAGGGAAAAAAGTTAAATTTTTACAAATGAGTGTGTATAGATACATACATAGATGTTATCATTTTAAAAAGTGGCAAAAAAAGGAAAGAAAACTGCCGATGAATTTGTAAGTGAGCTTTGTGTTTCCACAATTTAAATGAGCAAGAGCTCGTGTTTTTAAACCCACATCGCTTCAGGCATGTTTTACGCCATCTAATTTTTAAAAATGAACATTTTCTACTTCAGGGTTTTTTGCTTTTTTTTTCTTTCTAAATTTTGGTTTTCGACATTTCGTTTCGTGTCTTGGGATTTTAAAAACACTTAACAGCGATGAAATTGTAAGGTACTGTTAAAGGTTGATGGCGTTAATTATCCTAAAGGCATTGTTGACAAAAACTGGTAATGAATATCAGCGCATTGTTTCGCTACTAAAAAGACAAAAAGAAATGGAGTGTTTTCACAGCTATTTTTTTTTTTGATTTGAAAAACTTCATTTTAAACTCTTTTTTTATTTAATATTTATTTCGATCGATTTTTTTGAAAGTTTGTATCTAATAAGATATATTCTATCATTCTTTTGTTAAAGCAGAGTCTACATTCTAGCGTAATTACTTGACGCTTTTTAACGAATCTCTATGGGCTTGAAAAATAATGTTTAACACCATATTTGCTAAAAGCAAATATATGCATTTCAACAAGCTTTTTGTTTTCAGAAGTCTTATTTATTTTTCATTTTATGACAAAAAAATTCCAAAATTCTATAGATTTTTTTAATCATAAACACAAGAATAATATGTAGCACATTAGAATAAAAAATATGTGTATTTCTAATTGTAGCGCTTCTGGATACGGCTTTTATTTTTTTCCTATTTACACTTTACTGTTTTATTAACATGTGTAAACAAGTGTGAACATTTTCCGAAATTACTTCACTTTATTTTTTTTTTCCAACAAAAATATAATAATTTTCAAAAAAGGACATCGAGGGAAAGAAGAACAAAATCAAAATAACTTAGATTTTTTTAAATATTTATCCTCATATGCCTTTTGAAATGTTTTCCCCCCTCGACTTTGGAAAATATTCAATAATTGAGTATATTGTTTTAAATATGACAAAATATTTTTTTTCTCTCATCCCGTATTTATTAATACAAATGATTACTTACGTAATAGCTACTTAATAATTGACTTTTATGTAATATTCCAAATATGGATAACATATAAAATGATTTTTCTTCTTTCCTTCTTTTTTTTTAATTATCCAATACGAATGATTTGACTGATTTAGGATGAATGAACGGATTTACATTATTTATTTTTACTTCGCGTATTTACCACTTATTCATCTCCGCTTTATGTAGGCTTGTGTAAAAAGTTTAGAACAACAGAAAAAAAAGAAATAAATACTGATTTTTTTTTAAAGCAGTTAAAATGTTTTTTTGAAGGGCTCATTAAAATTTAAAATCAAACAAAAAAATGTATTTTAATCTTAAATTTAATTACATATGTCTTTATCTTAAGTATATATAGACTAAGTGAATTAGTGAGTAAAATAGAAACTAAAAGGAAAGAAATATTTCACAATTGTTGTAAGCATTATAAGAATATTTTAGTGTGCAAGAATATTGTAAAAATGTTGCACAGACTAAGAACATAGTAATTGCCATTACATTCTACTCTTGAATGATTATTGTATTAGTGCCTCGGTAGCAAATCGTAACCAGACCTTTAAAACGTTGATGAGTCAATGATAGGGAGAAAAAGAACACAATGAAAATTATGAAGGAAAAAAGGACAACGAAATTATGAGAACGACCTCTGGCGAGGAAAGTTTGACGTGCGGATATCAGAACGATCAAGCGGGATCATTTGTCACTCAGCGACCCGCCCAGTTAATTCGAATCGCTGAGAGCAGTAATTTTATGGGTAAACATACAAAAAAGGAACTCTAAGCTTAGTCGTTGAAAGGCCATATTTATAAATGTACGATGTGAATAATTCAGTTCTAGGTTTGATTGTTTAGTAGATTTTTATTTTACAGTAGTGCATAAGATTAAATGTCAGTTGCAAAATTTCAGTTTCTTCAAAATAATATTTTGTTTACTAAAGCTATACGCACTATCAGTTAATTTGGTCATGCAAATTTGACTACAGCATTTATGTTTCGTTTACAAATATTAATAGAAATTATAAGTATTGATAGTGATTGTACATATAGATAGTAATTATTTTCTAAAATCATTTGTAAAATATCATTCACCGTATGGACTAAACAAGTTGAATACATGTCCGATTTTTGAAGTAAGATTTATAAAAGTACCTATGCTATGTTGATTTCCTAAATTTTTACTGTTTTTGTTTATCTAATAAATCCATTAAATTGTTAGTGACTTGAAATTTGTAGGTAATGAAGAGAAAGTTGAAAATTTTCTTAAATCCAGAACTTATAAATTCATCTCAGGGGTTTAATTTCAAATTCAAAGATAAGTTTTTTAAAGACATACATACTATCAGTTAAATTATAATTTGGTCACGCAAATTTGACTGCAGCATTTGTGCTTTGTTTACAAATATTGATAGTTAGACATGCGACAGTGCGCATGAGGGGTAAGATAAGCAAAATCATGACGTGGTGTTCAAACAATGGATAACACAAATGTTGTTTTAACAACATTAATTCTAAAATTTAAACATTTCAGAGGAAGGTACATTGAAGTTTCTTTATCAAACCGGCATTATATATCATCCTGTGTGACACTGATTCACAGACTCACTGAATTTGTCGCTCAATAGATCTTATCTTGATACCAAAATAAAGTTCCCCTACCCCATTAATGAAAACAATAGACAGAACATGCTCGTAGAAAGGAACAACAGTATATAAAAAGAAAACATGTATAAATAAATAGTTGAGAGACATCGAAAGACAATAATCATTAGTTTAACATTTGTATAAATCGTATCAAATTTGAGAGGTTAAAGAAATATAACTCAATGGAGGGTAACAGGGTTAATAAGAGAAAAATGAAAATCTTAATGACTAAAGGAAGAGTTCGAGTGATTAAAAGAGTAGTCTTAACAACATTATGTGAAATTTTAGTGATAAAGTGGAGAATTCAAGTAATTAAAAGAAAGAAGAAGAAGATTTCTTAACAACATTAAGCAAATACAATTCACCAAGTAAAGAATTTGAGTGATTAAGGACATAAGAACTGAAATAAACTTTTTAACCGAAAAGGAAAATAGTAATGACAAAGTGGAGGGTTTAAATGAGTAATTGTATCACAAAATGAGTAATACAATGACTAGATAAATAATTCTTGACGTTAAGGGATGCAGCTTACCGGTAAAAACTAATATTCTAGTGACTAATTTGAAAATTTGAGCTTAGTGCAACTTAGCATCAATCTTAGCAACAAAAAGGAATGTCCTAATGATTTAGTATATAATTCTAAGGATTGAGAGAATAACTTTCAAGAATAATTCCCATGATTGAAATAATATTTCGGTGACTATAAAGTCATACTAAGTAGAAAAACCTCAGGAAAATATGTTAGTGATTAAGGGATTAAACTTAACAACACAAGGCCACCTTTTATTTTCTAAGTGCAGTATTCTAAAGATAGCAGTTATAATTTGAATGAACAACGGAAAATTTTTATTGTTAAATAAATAACACATTTCTATAAAAGTAAATCTTAACGATTTAAGAAAAATATTGAATAACTAAAAAAAAAAAAAAAATCAAGTGACAGGAAATGTAATGAGTGTGAGAAATATCGTCATTTCTTAAGGTAAAATCATAATTATTAAAAACAAAAACCTATGACCAAAAGAAACAATTTTGATGATTGAGAAAAAATCCAAACGACTAGTAAAAATTTCATGGTGTGAAATGTTCTAAAGTATAATTTTCTAAAGTTTGGAGTTTTAAAAATACTGAAAAACTGGAAATTACAATCAATTGTGCAAAAAACCATTTGTCTCAAACAGGGTGTAAAAAAATCAATGACTTTTTTTTAAAAATAAAAAAAATCGGATTTTTTTGATTTAAATCAGATTTTTTTGATTTTTTTAAAAAAAAGTTAGAAACTTCAGTTATTAATCAATTTTTATTTATGAACAACTCACCTTTAAGTTTTTAAAAAGACAAAAACACCCTTGAAGTAAAGCTTCACCAGTAAGAAACCCAGTAAAAAGTGTTAGGATACAATCTGAAAATAATCCTGTCTACTAGCTAGGATAAAAATCAAATGGGGCAGGAAGCTCAACCAACCAATCCTCACTTCATTCAGCCCCCCCCCCCTCTTTATTTTGCTTTTGTTTTGTAAAGCTGGAATATGTTCCGTTTCAGCCACTAATAAAGACTGCCCCCTCCCAATTGCTAATGCAAGGCATAGAAAATTCATCTTCTGTTTGGTTGTTTTTGTTTTTTCTTTTCACTGAAAGTATATCACACACATTCTATCATGTCCCTCCCCCCTCAATTCACTTTTTGCAACACCTGCCCTGCACCTGCATGTATTTTCTTTATTTCACATATTAGACAACAAATAGCACTATTTGTGCACACATATTATTTGGACTGCAACCTTCCAGCATCTGTGGAGGGGGATGAGTAGGATTACTTTTCCATTTATTAGATGGAAATCAAAGCTCTAAAAGAAAATGGTAAAAATAATGAAATTGGGATTGTCCAAGAGAATTTTTTAAGGATTAAAATAAAAAGTGATTTAAATCAATGATTTTTTTTAAAAAATCAATTGATTTAAATCGCGATTTAAATCACTGATTTAAATCAATTGATTTAAATCATTGACACCCTGGTCTCAAATAAAAGATTTAATGACTTACTAGACAACTTTAATGAATGAATAAATTAACCTAACGGAGAGGAAGGAGTATGTAAGAACGATTTTAATTGCTACAAGAAAAATCCTAATGATTAAAAAGAAAACCTTATGAACGAAAGGAACGTAACGATGAATAAAAAATTCTTAATGACTGAAAAAATATTTAAGCTTCTAAGAAAAAAACGTGATAATACTGAGGAGTAAATAACAGAAAATATCATAATTATAACCTAACTCAATAACTGATGTTGTAAGGACTATACAGGTGGAATTAAACTTCTAGTGGTATGAATCTTAAATAATGAGTGAAAAGTAGTACCTGCAAAATACTGACAGTCCGGTTGTGCCATCCAGCGATCCTGGTGTCTCCGCTAAAACAAAAGTTTTTTTTATACTCTCGAAATCATCCTTCTTTTAAACTGATGTCTCAAGATCTTTTACTGGTGCGAACAATGACATCATCAATTCGGCGGATTTACTTTTTCTCTCAAACACAGATTAGAAAATTCCCTTTACCCGACATTTTCAAACGAAACCCAAGCCGTAAGCTGGTTATATATTATTATCCTTCCCGAAAATACTGTGAGACACCTATTTACCTCTCATTATCATTACAGCGATGAGCGTCCTAATACCTTAATTATACATGACAGCCCAGCTGATCATTCCACACATTCGCTCGCTGATCCTCAAAACTTCCGAAAAAAGATTTCGCCGGCATAAAAAAGTCTGAAAAAACTCCGATTTCTTTACTGGAAAAAATTGGCAAGTGCATAACGAGTGCAGAAACAATGTCGAGTATGGTGAAGAACAAGCCATTAAAGCTGATTAATGTAGGTATTAGTGTGGGGAAAAAATTAATCCCTTTGTCCCTATCGCTGATAGCAGGCGTTCCTCCATACTCTATCATTTGTTGTGGAGACTATCATCTTGCCGATGAACTGACAGTTTTGCTGATATCTTGCCACCTCATGGGACCTTCCAATAAATAAATTTTGAGAGATGGGCGCACGTAGAATGCAGTCAAAAACAGAACGTTCTTTGAAGTTTCAAAGTTAATGTGATTTATATTCTTCATTTTAAATTGGAAGAATTTAGCTTTATTTTATGCAGTATTTTACATCGAAAAATTGTAATAATATACAACATTCGTTTACTAATTCAAGCATTTGATGAACAATATTTTTACTAATCATCCTGAAAATATTTCATTTAAAAAATGCTTTGTTTTTCACTTAGCTTCGAACGTAGAGCAAAGAAAAAGTTCCATCCCGGTAAAAAGTGCAAAAAAAAAAAAAAAAGAAAAGAAAAGAAAAAAAGTGCCTTTGTTGGGAAAAAAGTTTTAATGCAGCGGTTATTGCAATATCTCTTTATGTACTGTAATTCTCATAATATATTTTTTTTTAATTTCGAAAAGGGTAACTTTTTTAATTACTTCACCCACCCTTTCCCTTACTTGGTTCTAGTAGTGTCACTTCGTGTAAGAAAGGGAAGAGAGCGAGAGCCCGCCGCAAAATATCGCAATGATATTAAAATAGATCCAATTAAAGCAAAATTTTGTGGAGAGGGGACAGTTATGCATATGCCACAGGGCAACATTTACATTATATGCATACGTAATTTGTACTTGTTTCCTAAACTTTCGTTTGAGCATATTGTAAACATCGTGTTTACATAAGAAATTATTTTTATCTTGGCGGATATTGGAGAGTGACATCACAAATTACCGTTCAGGGTGTCTCCTGTGCTAGGACAGTCAAATATACGTTCATCTACGAGCATGAAGCTTTTTTTTATGCTAGCATTTGTATATAAGACTTAAAAATAAAAAAAGGAAACCACAATTTCGGAGCATTGCAATAATTCTTCCAATGTTCGTTGTTTTGAAGCCAAATAGATCTTTGAATTATCACATAATAGTGTTATTTTTTGTGAACTGTTATAAGAGTATTGCAGTAAATAAATAGTTTCATGTACACAAGTAGGGATTATTTTTTGCTCAACCAATTATTGTGGGTGTGACATTTGTACATGTATATTTGTACTTTAATCCGGGAAATTCAAACTATGGCGTTTAAGTTTTATGTATTTGAATGTAAGCAACCATCTTAACGTAAACTGCCCAATTTCGTATTCGTTTAGAAAATAAGCTACACAAAATATGATTAAAAAAAAAAGACACGGTAAAATATTGCTTCATAAAAGCACCTATCACGTTAAAATTACATTCACCTACTTCCCTCAGTCAAATGAAGTAATGCATATAAATAAACTCAAAATACTTCTGGCATCAAGTGATGCATACACAAACCTCCGCCGTTGGCAAGAATATAATTTCAAATGCAAAATAATATTCATTATGACAAGATTGTGGTCTTTAAAAATAGAATTATTATCTTTTAAAGCTATTTTTATATCTGGGCAATTCTACAGTTTTGGGAATTCATTCTCTTTGTTATTACTTCAAAAATATTAAGAAAACTTCTTGCTTTATTTGTTTACATTCTTAACATAGCTTCACAAGATTAAATATGCTACTTAAATCATGTTATTAAAATTACCTATGTTGGATTTGTGTGCATTTTCGTCTTACTGTGGGAGGGGCGGGGGACTTTTGGGAAAAGCAGCAACGCAGCTGTTCAGTTAGAAAACATTACTTAAAAAATTAAGTTTTAGAATTTTAATAAGCAGTTAAAACGAACATAACTACGGAGGTAGAAAAAATATAAAACAGTAAGGTTTAATGTAAAATTAAGATTATTGAACTTTTTATCGCACAAATATAGTAGATTGTTGTTAAACGTTGGACAAAACATTAGATAGCCTTAATTTTACTTTGCAAGCCCAAAGGTATTTATTCAATATACCGAAGGTTTGTTCAAATATGTAGGATTTAAAGGGATTATTAGAGTGTTGCGACTTATCTAGGTACACATAAATGGATTTTCGGACTCTTTACCCTAGGAAAAAAATCTAGGTGAGCCTCTAACAACGTAGAAAATGAAACATATCAACGGGGCTACAAAAGTAATAATATTGGCAAGAAAGGCACTTTTAGTGTTTTCAGTATTTTAACTGATACATGTATTGTAGCAGGATCATAAAGCACATAAAAAGGAAAGAAGAATATTCTCATATTTGTTATAAATAAAGTTTCACAGATTCAATAAAATACGACAAAATAATAGATGACACTAAACATCTGGTTCCTCTAACCAGCGAGTTTTTAACGACAGTCGTTGTTAAATTATTTGGTAATTATTGGAATTGTCAACTTCCTGTTAGCATTGACTAAATTTTATCATTAAACTAAGTCTTATTATTAAAAATAGACCTGTATTTTTCTTTATTTTTGCCATTTATTTAGTATTTTCTCCCCCCCCCCCGTATCTACTTTGTCAGTGATCACCTTCCTCCTGAGAACTTAAAACCTCACTATGCCTGAGACAGTATCACAGCTGCCGAAGTTAAACAATATCTCCCTAACTCTTCGTCCCAACTATGAGCGTCGCAAACGAGCTTTCCAAAACTTCTTCCATCCTTTTTTTCCATCGCTTTCTATAAAAAAGGGATCATCTCAGCTTTGGGGGAGGGGCTCGACAAAACGTTGGAGGGCGCAGAAAAAAGTTAGAAATTGAAAATGAAGGAAGGAAGAATGAAATAACAACAAAAAAGTTCTCTGTCCTTACCTTCGTTCTCTGTTTTGGCAGTTCGCTCCTTTTTCACGTGATTTTTCTCAAATCTAAGGACATCAGTTGCACTTGTGTGAAGAGGCACACCAAAGTACCCAAGAGTCTAACGAGTTTCAATATACGGAGTTTTTCTGCTGAAGGTGTGTGTCTGTGTATGTGCGTATATATATATATATATACGTTCAATAAACTTTGCTTTCGCTTTTCTTTCGCGGTGCTCTGAGACCTCGTTTCTGAAGTTATTTGTCTTTTTGGCTGACATTGAGAACCGAAAAGGGAATGTATTGTATTAAATTAAAATTCTGAAGTCAGTAAACTTTTGGTAATGTTAATTTTTTTGTTTGATAAAAGTCTTATTATGATAATTTAGAGCTATTTAAGGAATTTATTTGTGAGAACAGAAATTTACATGGACATAATATCGTCGGTGTCAAGGCAAAGGTCACTAAGTCAAAATCTTCAGTTTTGAGAAACCATCAATATAAACTTTTAAGTCGTTAGGAAAACTAGCAAAGATGCTAAAAGATATGGAAGGAACAAGGTATTCGCCAGAAATCTGTATGTTTGTTTAATGAAATGTGTCTAATGCAGGAAAAACTTGCTTGATTTGTGCTATTATTTAAACCTTCCTCATTTCTGTACCAATAATAATTCATTATAGTAAAACATATATATTTTTTAATTTATATTGTCTATATCTATACTTATTGATGTAAGAAGTACAAAAACATTGATTTTGGTTTATTGTTAAGGCGCTTCTAAAACTCGTACCTATATATTTTCTCTTAAATATAGAGCAAAATATTTTTTATGTATCATTGCATTTGTTAGTTTTGTAGAATTTTTTTAGCTTTCAGCTTAAAATTATAGATGCATAATATATATACTGCTATTGCTGCGGAAAGTTTCCAATCGGCGACAACAATTGCCGTCGATGTTATACTAATCAAACATTTAATATTTGTTAAATCATAACAAGTGTTGTAAAAATAATTGAAGAAGCTTAACATATTGATTGCAGTGATATTTCCAGGACAGCAGTACCACCTCAGAGCTTTTGCATCCGCATTTGGTCAGCGGTCGCCTTTCCTCGACCCCCGGTTAGTGGATCCCCTTCGAGAATGGGAACACATGCGCAGGAAGACAGCCGAGCAGTGGGCCCTTGACCTGCCAATGAGGATACCTGGGCCTCACGCTGGTAAGTAAATTCACTGTTTCTCTGTTATATGATAATAAACCGCAAAAAGTCCAAAAATCATTTATTATCAGAGTATAAAGGTATCATGTTTAAGAAAATCCATATACATTCGTAATGTCCACCATAAACTCAAAAGGTTAAATGTACTTGAAAACCCTAGAGAGACTAGGTACTAATTTGGAGAAAGGTAACGTACACGTTTTTGAGTCATCATTGCATATTGATACAATTATGTTGGGAACTCTTAGCGAGAAAATTCCGTTCCTTAAAAGGGTACTCTTGTTCTACAAAGAACCAACGGTGTGTAATCAGGGCCAACGCTTGTCCCTTATCATTTTGACGCACTTCCTACCAGAAAAGTTATAAAAGTTCTTGGGGCCTGACCTCTTGTTTCTGACTAGGCTGGCATGGTCTCTCGTCGGTCTTGTGTCCCGTCATGTGCTCCGTATTCATCCCGGGGTCTAATGACCGAATCAAGGCACGGGCCCCTTCCATTTTTGCCTTTCCTAGAAATAGGTATCTATATAGATATAAGCTTTACCGCCAATTTTTTCATCATGGTTCATTTTAGACCTAATCTCCATTACTGGTTCACCCATAGTTCTTTACATTTAGTAAAAAGGCCAATATACACTGCGATGCAAAAGTTTAGACAAATGGCAAATATATGTGAATAAAAAGAAAACTATTCAACGAAATGCTTTCAAATTTCTACTGCAGGTACACAATACGGTCCCAAAAACGTGTCTGGAGTTCTTAAAAATATAACTGGAATCAAATTTTCGACATTACAAAAGACATTTTTTTCCATTGTTGCAAAAGTTTAAACAATAGTCAGATTTTATGCAAATATCCCTTGAAATGTGATTGGTGGAGGAAAGGCGGGACTTTATTATTCAATTATAAAGTGCAGAAATTGCTGAATAAATAATCAAAATCTCAAAAGTTCTGTAGTTCTCATGTAAAGAAGATGAGAAAGTTTGGAAGCCGAAATTTGAAAATGAACCTACTTTATTAATGTTTTGTGTTTTAAATCTGCTCTAGTATGGTAGTACATTGTTTTTTACTTTGTGAAGAGCAAATTCAGACGATTCGCCCTTAATCCTACAAAACTTCAACATGGGTCAAAAACAGCACGTGACAGCATGAGTAGATGAACAACTGTATCAGAATGCATAAGAAAAACAAAGAATTGTGCGTGAGCCTTTTCGGACAGAGTGTCCCAAATAAGCCAGATTTTAATGTGAAAAGCAGCATAGTATTATCGGGACTAAAAAGGGAATGGTACTTTCTTTGATAAAAATTATTAAAATTGGGACCACCTAGATGGATTATAATTCTTTTCGCGGGACTTGAGAAATATCCAATGATCATATGCTGTGCTGCTTTTACCATTAAAATCTGGCTTATTTGGGGCACTCTGTCCGAAAAGACTCAAGCACAATTCTTTGTTTTTTTATACATTTCGATTCAGTTGTTCATCTACTTATGCTGTCACGTGTTGTTTTTGACCCAAGTTGAAGTTCTGTAGGATTAAGGGGCAAATTGTCAGTTCGAGCCGTTTTTTCAATTCCTCCATCTTTAAGAAATATAATTTTTCTTGGTCTTTTGATTGATAAGCATGTCTGAATTTGCTCTCCACAAAGTAAAAAACAACGTACTACCATACTAGAGCCAATTTAAAAGACAAAAAATCAATAAAGTAGGTTCATTTTCAAATTTCGGCTTCCAAACTTTCTCATCTTCTTTACACGAAAACTGCAGAGCTTTTGAGATTTTGATTATTTATTCAGCAATCTTTGCACTTTATATTTGAATAATAAAGTCCCGCCTTTCCTCCACCAATCACATTTCAAGGGATATTTGTATAAAATCTGGCTATTGTCTAAACTTTTGCAATAATGAAAAAAAATGTCTGTTGTAATGTCCAAAATTTGGTTCCAGTTATATTTTTAAGAACTCCAGACACGTATTTGGGACCATATTGTGTACCTGCAGTAGAAATTTGTAAGCATTTCGTTGAATAGTTTTCTTTTTATTCATATATTTGCATTTTGTCTAAACTTTTGCACCGCAGTGTATGCACACACACACAACTTAGGTAAATATAACCTTTTCGTATTCTTTTGAGATTTTTCAATTGTCTAATAGAAATTGAATGATAAATGATATAACGTGTGTATTGAAACTTAAAGTTTTCCTATTTTGCAAATGTATTTTGTTCTACAAGAAAAAAAAATGCTCACATTTTTGCTAAGCTTGAACTAGAAGTCAGTAAAGCGTTAACTGAAATAACTGTTGTGTATGCGTTTTTTTTTAAGCGGAACTTAGTAGTAAGTAAAAAATACGTGTGATAAAAATACATTTACTGAAAGAAAACCATTTTTGATTTTCACAATGTGACTATAACTCAACCGCGATGAGATGGCCGGTGTCAATCAAATGAGAAAACGAGTCCATTCCTTAAAATAGGTAGAATTTCCACCCATTCAAATTTCCCCATCAATTGTGAATCCCATTCCTCAATCTTCATCTGCGTATTACCCCTTCCTAAAAATGGACAATCCTGAAAAAAGGAGGAGTCATAGGCCATCTCTGCGAAGTTGAATTATATACGCAAGGCAGAAAATTGCAGATCAATTGAATTGTGATTAAAAAAAAAATAGGAAGATTTTTTTACATAAAGATGTAAAAAGATCAAGAACATTTATCGCTTAAAGGGGAAATTTGATTTTGAAGAAAAATTAGATTTTTTTTAGAAATTCCAATTAAAATTCCCCTTTGAAAAATCTACTTCTTTTAGACAATTGAACACGTCTAATAAGTGCATGGAAACCTATTTGCAAGAGTTTCTTGAAATAATTAAAGTTATTTTAACTACATGTCATGAGAAAAGAAGGCTTGCATGAAAAATTTATGCGTTTTATTGGTAACTATTAAGTACCACGTCACTGTTGGCGCATCACTGCAGTTGCAAATAACCCTAATTTGCTAAAACTAGCATAACTAACGTTGGAATGAAGTTTATTAACTAACATTTGTTTTGTCTAATGCAATGTTTTTCCCTTTCCCCCTTTCCTTTGTTTAAAAATTATTTTTTATATGATTTTTCCTTATTGTAATTAACTAACTGAAAAACGCATTTGTAGCGAATATTTCAAAATTAGTGACTGGAATATTGTGTTAAGTTAGAATGTTAATAGATGATTTACACATATTTTAGTATACATACTAAAATATGTGTAACAACAAGGGGAAAAAATAAATAAAAAACCTGAGTGTTTATCATTGAATGAGCAGAAGCAGATTGTTAAGCAAACATTAAAATTGCCATGTGTTCAATGATGTAAACCACATGCTTATTAAAGCGATTGAGGTAAAACAACTTAAATTACATCTTAGAATACAAAGTAAACTTTATATTTCAAGGTGGCTATACATGACGTGAGAAGACTTAATTAGATCTTAAAAAATTATTCAGCTCACTAAGTCTTTTAGACTTAACTAATTTGTTCGATCATAAACCGAAGCAGCTATCTCAATTTTCAGGTTTAACTAGCAATTCATCAAATGCAAAATACTTTTTTATCTCAGTGGTACTTCCTGTTTGAAACAACGGAAGTTTTGGTTCACTTCGAATTGCATGTAATCAGATAAAAGTATCAGATTATGTGTGTTCATTTAAATTTGTCTTGACTTTTACCCCTTTTTTTTAATGTTATTTATTTTTTGAAATCAGCCAATTTTTTTATCTGATAAAGAGAAAACTGAAACATTCTTTTTACCTTTTCCTATAGCACTTTTTTGCTATATTTCTTACTAAATAAAAATTAAATGATAAATTACTGTGTCAAAAAGGAAACCAATAACACCCTCTTCAAAAAAAAAAAAGTTTAGAAACTTACATGCTTTCATTTTTATAATTTCTAATTTTATGGAAACTAGCCTAAGATCTCTGTAAACCTTTAAAATCGTTTAGGAGACATAATTTCTGAGTAAAACATATTTAGTTGCAACAAACTATTCTAACAGTCACGTGAGAAGAAAATTAAATTAGTAAATAAAGTTAGTTAGTAATTAACTATTTAAATATTTTTCTTTCTCTATTGACGGTTAAATTATTTGCTAAAATTTTATTCTTTTTATTACTTGTAACATTAGCCTGATAATTAGAATATTAATATATCTGTTCCTTGGTTCTAAAAGGGCCTAAGTCAAAAATGTTAGTTTCGAGAAAAAGGCGATGAAAGATATTTGAGATTTTTTAGAATGCTATAACTTTCTTATATTGAGATTCCCATTGTTATTTTTTGGTATTTGTTTATTGTTAGTGTACAGAAACATTATTTTATCATATGAAATTTTTTATATATTGTATAAATTATATATTATATAGACATTGGCCTTTGTAGAATTAGAGTTTTACTAAATTGGAAACTTTTGATGTAAATAACACAGAATGAAAAAATTGACATTAGCCCTTTTAGAACCAAGCCACAGATATAGTACTATATTTAACATTTTTATGACGTTGAATCACCATCTTAAATGCTGTCAAGCCCGCCAATTGGAACATCGGATTAAAGTATAAAACCAGATACACTTAGTTAACACGAGGAACTTACATTTAGATGGGCAGTGCATAAAAAATACAGGTCTAATTACCATCCAAAGCTAAAACTGCTTAATTCAAAAATAAAATATCATTTTAGGGTTAAAACTCCATTTTAATGAAAAAGTGAGACATTGACTTTTAGTTTGAATTTCCTTCGGTGATGCGTGAAAACTTTTTCAAATAAAGCTATTTGTACGGAATCAAACTGTGATTTATCTTACATATATGTGCTTTTCATTTGTTAGTTGTTTTCATTTATTTAAAAAAAAATTTTTTTAGAAATGACAATGTATTTTTTTAAATTCCAAACAGTGTCACAAAATCTGGGGAAAAAAATTGAATTAATCTCTGGATAGAAAACACTTCAATTCTTTGTCAGTGCTGATCTCCATTGGGAGAACTGAATAGAAACAAAAACAAACATTGTAAGAAGGTTAGCCAAAATACCACGCCGCACCGTCTCATTCTCTCAACTCTCACTGCAGCGCCCCAAGGGTGTGCATAAATACAACTTCGAAAAACATCGAAAGATATATTTTTTGCAGTCAAATTTTTATGTATTTCACTAAACAAAGCAGAAGAAATTATGCCAAGAAAATGAGAGACAGAAATATGTGTGTAGTTTTTTCTAGAAACAAAAATTTAAATGATTTTCAGTCTTTATTAATTTTATTTTACGTATTTATTAGGTTTTAAAATCAAGCTTAAGTTTTAAGAAGCTTATCTGATATATTAACATTCGTAAGAATTTTTTCATGTTGCGAAAATTTAGAGATATCTCGCAGTTCTGGAGGAATAATTCTTTTATGAACACTGTTCTTGCTGTTGTTTACTCGGAAAAGGCTCAAGTCTTTTAAAAGTTATGAAGTTGTTTTAAATTAAAATTTAAAAATGTTTTTTCATCTTAAAAGATTACTGTTTAATCGCTTTAAAAATGCATGCAGATTTTCTATTAGGCTTACTCTAATTTTCCAAAGTTTTTCATAAAGGCTCTTTAAGGATTGAAATTTTTAAAGCAGAGAAATAAGCCGGAATTTTATTTTTTGGAGCTATTTGGAGATATTTATGAACGTGTGAATTGTGGGATTAATCATAATCTTACCGAATATATTGGATGATGTTCTACATGTAATAAAATGTTTCTACTCTATAGGCTTGATCAAATTCAACAGCTCTAAATAATGTAACTGTCCTTTCAATTTAACTTTATGAATGGTAAAAACCTTTAATTTATGAATAGGAGCATCAGAATTTTTTTTAAATTTCACAAGATTTCATTAATTGAAAAACAACCAAACCTTGACTAAGCAAGCGTGTACAATATTACTGTTTATCAATGGAATATTATATAAGTAGACATTAATTAATATTCATAGTAGTCGATAGAAACTCTTTTCATAACATCTATGTACACTTGACAATTAATATTTGTAGTATTCTGACATATATAATATAGAAAAATGCATTTCTTTTTCTTTTTTTTTTTATTAGCAATATTTTTGCTCTTACCCTGTAGGAATAAAATAAAATAATATGCTAGAGAACATTCTTTAAAAGTTATGCCGTATGTTTTCTTATGACTATATTTAAAAAAAAAAAAAGTCTCGTAACAATAATATTTGCGATTCAATTAAATTAGTGCTCTAATTTGATTATAGTATTGATTTGCTCCACTATTTTCAGCTAAATTTTCATTGCATTGTGTTAATTTTTTAAAAAATATAACTGATTCATTAACTCACCGTATATAGCTAAATCAATGAAGAGTTTGTTATTAGATCTGAAATTAAGACGATATGTAATTTCAATGAAAATTGGTGGCACTGATCCTCAATCAATGCTATTCAAGACTACTTTTATGCTCGCTTGCATAAAATTTTGAGTTGGTTTTTGCATGCGAGAGGATTCTTAAAAAAACTCCGAAAACAGAAAACTTTATATAAAGCAGTAAGTGTAACCGTTAGCTACCAGTTTTTGTTGGCTCTCTTTGCTCTACGTGAGGTTCTTTGTCTCCAACTCGTTTAGTTCCTATTTCATGCAGATGAGTGCATAATAAGCACGAAACTGCAGTCCATGGATGGCATAAACGAGCTGGTGGTGTATTACAACTTTGAGACAGTTCTTGAACCTTAGGCATGTTTCTGAATCTTTTCCTGTAAATGAATTCTTGAAAATTTTCAAACGTTATCTTCAACTTTTCAGTTCAGCAGAAGTATTTTTTTTTCACAAAGAAATTGAAATTGCACATTTAGAAATATATTGTGTAATTTTCAGTTTTTTTTTAAACTTGAAACATTTTTTTTCTTGGAAATACGATTTTTTTGCTGATTGTTCGTAGCTCTATAAAGTAGATCTCTATTCAATATAACGGTGCTTTGAAAAATGTGTTTAAATAACAGAATAAATGAAAAAAATATAGAGATTACAATTTGAGAATAGTATAAGTATAGTTATGAGAAATAAACTATACTTATTTAATGTTGCAAGCAATGTAATCATACGCAATAATATTAATGTATATACATAACTGCAACATTCATACAAAGTATGAACTTAAAATACTTTTTAAAAAATTAAAGTTTTCAAACATTTTCATGCAAAAAAAAATAATAATAATAAAGTAAAGAAAACACGAGTATAATACTGGGACGGTCTTCCTTTAAATTGAAACAGACAAAAGTATTTCACGCAATAGAACACCAGGCTGCTAAATATCACCTTTCTTTCTTATTCTGAGAAGCTTCCAATTTGTATCCCAAATTTCGATTTACAAGTAGAAGTTGGGAAGAAAAAAAAGAACCTCAATCTAAGGAATTTGAAAGTTAAAGAAGAAATGTAGGTCGCCTAACGAAGTTAGTGGTATAAATGTACCCAAGTCGTTCTTCAACTAAGCAGTTTTGCTCTCTTCCTTTTTTCTACTCAGCCAGCTTATTTTAAGTTCCGCTTCAAACTGATGGAGCAAACCTGTGATATAATGAAACTAAAAAAAAAGACAAAGCTCAAGACACACATACAACCGCACGTACACACGTACATACATTGCGTTAAGGAAAAAAAAGAATCTCCACAAAAATTCACAAAGCCGAGAAAAGAAAAACGGGCCCCGAAATCAAAGAAAATTTCCCAAGTTGAAAGTTTCTCCCCTTTGTCACCATGGCTTGGTAACTTTGTTTAGTTGGGGGAATTTCTATGGAAACCATTGAAGTGCGGAATTTATCCGCAGAAAGTATTGAAAAGCTAGGTGGCTGAGTTTCAACTTGGGATTGTGTGGATAGCAGCTTAAATCAGGCACCTAGCAGATGAAATGAAGAGAGGGTGGAAGGATTGGATGCGATAAATTTTCATGTTTGTTAAAAGTTTTTTCCTTCTTTATTCCTTTTTTTTTAGTCCGCCCCTCCTTTCCCTTTCTCAAACTTAGTTGGGGAATTCGGATTGGTTTCTTTAAACAAGTTTACTTGGAACGTGAAGTAAAATTCTAGAACACATAGTTTTTTTTTCTTTGTCTCTAAGCAGTCGCGAAAGGTGTGCAATTTAAGGTAAAAAGTTTCAGCAAACACTAGAAGAAAATGGCGCTTTCCATCTTCGGTTGGAACAAATAGTGCCTCGAAATCATAAATAATATCTACCTTCGTTTATCACTTTATTAATACACTGTTTGTGTCTTAGTCAAAACAATTCAGTCTGCTAATGTTTCAAAGAATATTAAATCTGCACAAATAATTATAAATTAAACAACATTCAGTCTTCATATGCAGTTTCACAGCTTAGTGGGAAAAAGTCTTACGTAGACAAGCAGAATTAATTAGATACAATTATTTTAATATTCTTAGCTCTGTACTGGCTTTGCAGCTCTGTTTTCTTTGTTTCCTGCTATCTTCCTTTTTTTTTTTAAACTTCAATGCTGTAGTTGTGGCATGGGTTGTCATTGTCAATTCCGAAATTCCATCTGTTGATTTCGTTTGAGTTTCAATGCTGATATCTAACCAGTGGCTGGGTGTATACATCTGTGGAGCCTTCGCAATGCATTTTTGAGTGCCCCTTTATATACAACTCTCCACTAAGGATTTCAAGAGTAACAGACCTTTGGGGGTTCCTCTGTCGTGAGGGTTCCTTTGCAACTGCAACGTGATGAATCCGCCACTGTTTCTAACTCAACTTGAATGGACTTTTTGCAGCTTTATTTTGTCGATTGGTGCATAAAGACGAAAAACGTACATGTTTAAGGGGATTATAACATGCAGGTATATATCTTCATAACTACACCTTGACATGTTTTTTTACTAATTTGTTCAATTATTATCTCGTCAAGACATGCCAGAGCGATTTTCATACAGGTCAAAGATGTTCTCATGTCGTTTTAGACCAATCCCGTGCTCAAAAATCGCCAGGTATGCGTTTGAATTTTGGAGGAACATTTGAAATACGAGCGATGTGCATCATGAACGATACTTCTAGAGCATGTTCTTTTTTTTTGTTTTGTGTTACCTTACAGCCATGTAGCATCTTTTCAGCCTTGTACTTGAAAGAAAATGTCTACAATTACGAAAAAATTAATTAATAAAAAATGAGACAGGCTGTAATTTAACTTCTTTCGGCCAATATTGTAATGCTTAAAACCTCTACACAATAAAAAAATAATAGAACAAATACATGAAATAGGATGTACTGTACACATCCTGATATAGTTGTTAAAAAATCTACAGAATGTGTTATTTTATTCTGTTGTACTATGTACACTTTCTCAATAAGCGATAGACATGTTAACAGTGGTAATCCAAAACTCCGCTTTTTTAAGAGTAATTTTCCGAAAAACAGCCAAAATATGCCTACCCCCCCTCCCCCAAAAGTTGAAAAAAAAATCTGTGAAACAATACTGTATTTATCAAGGAAGTTACACCGTAACTACTTTTGGGTACATTGTAAAACATAGTTCACAAGTAATATAACAACAGCCCGGTCATGCCATAATGACTGATGAGTCCATAACAAGGACAAAACTACAGTCTCAAGATATCATGACAGGACGACTAATATACTGCTTGTAGTTCTATTTTGCCCTGGCTTATGATAGATAAATCGCTGAAAAATATTACATAGTTCTCTTTCTTCGATGTGTACAGTCAAATCGCATAAATCTGCTTTGCATCAAAGAAATACATAAGAAAATCGCGCAATTGTGTTTATCAAAGTGAATTTATAAAAAATATTAAATAACACAGATGAAATAGATAGCTGTGTTATAGATAATTTTATCTTTTTATTGCAATAAAAAGTCAAATTTAGCAACTATTTTCTCTTTCTTGCCAGAAAATACTCTAGCTTCACTCTTGAGACAAGTTAGTTTATTAAAGAAAAAGGTTACCTATACCTACGCATTCCATTGAATGTATAACCGAGTTTTATTCAATTTATTCACTCATTCTAACTCTGTCATCTATTTAATATAAATGCATTCATTTGTCCTGAAAAGAAAACAACTTCATACGCCATTAAAAAGGTAGCAAATGATAACAGGTTCCAGAAAATTACATCAGGGCCGCGTAAATCCCAGCATTTGAAAGCAATAATGTCTCGAAACTTCCAAAATTGCAGTCATGCTGCGTTTTCATTAACGTCCCTTGTTTCTTTTACTTCTTCCCGGGTTTTTTAATGCAGGAAAAGGGAAGAACTCAAAGTGGAAGTCTCTTGATACAAAAGACGCACACAAGATCTTTATTAATTCGACCACATAATAGCCAAGCATGTGGTTTTGGCGAAATAAATGAGATGTTTGGACCTCCTGGGGCCAGTGGTGGAAATGAAAGTTGCCGCACGTCGGATTCAGCTGTCGGGAGGAATTTTCCCCGGTAAAAATTGTGAAAACTTGCTTCCTAGGGACAGGATTTTTAGACACGTCTTTTCCGAGATTCTTAATATTGCGGAAGAAAATAAAGTAAACTGGTTTCAAGGAAAATTTATACTGCCGCTTGGAAAAGTGTCTTTTGGAAAATGAAATTACTCAAAGCTGTGTCGCTCTGCTTGGATTATCCTCGATCTTTTATCTTATTCATGAAAGCTTGAAATAATGTTGCATAGTATTTAATCAAAATGATAAATGTTTAAAGCAACTTCAAAATATGATTATCTCTGAAAATATTTAGCAAGGATAAATGCTTTTTTGCGAAGAAGAGTAAACACTAGGAATAAAAACATTTATTTTTCAAATTGAGATAAAAGTCATTAAAGTAGAGAATTGAGAAATAAAAATTGTATGGTACAAGAAGAAAAAAAGTATATTTCGTAGATATTATTTGATGACTTTCATAAACTAAAGTTCCCTTCCATATGCTAGTGGTTGAATGATAAATTAACTTACAAGAATACGTTTTTTTGTTTGTTTTAAATCAGTCACGGAAGCATTTTTAACATTTTGGAATTATTTATATACATGTTTTTTTTTTTTAAACAATGTCCCTCATATCAATACCCAAAATTTGGAAAGGGCGCTGTGTAAATTGTGATGGGGATACATGGTGGATGTTGTATCTATCATATTTTCTATTTTCCAGTAGCCATAACGGCATGGAACAGTGAGCGTCTTTCTGTGTTCTGGAGAAATATATTCGTAATGATTGTTTTTTTAATTACTATTTAGCAAAATTTTGCTTTTGGTTCCAACTTGGCCATATGAGTCCTATTCATATTGTAAAGTTCATGCTGTATAGGATAACTTATATTCTTATCAAAAAATCACTGGGCAACGGTATGTGTAAGTGGTACACGCTTTGAACATTCCTGGATAGACGCTCTCACATGCGTCACAGTTCTCAGCTTTGTAATGACTGAAGTCGGGCAAGAGCTTTTGTTTTCAGTATAGTACCTTTGGCTCTAAAGTTTAATACTCAAACTTTTTTTAAAATCTGAAGCAGGATCATGCCGGCTAAAGGGGAACCAAACTTGAAATGTTTTGCCCAGCAGTAATCAAAAACCATCCTTATGAATATACTCCTCCACAACACATGACAATTCTTACCACTCCATGCCACTGCTAATGCTGCGAATGGCACGTATACGGATATTGATAAATACCACATCCGTAACCATACATAAACGACAACTCTATTAGTGTTCTCTCCAAAAATACGGGAAGTTAATCTGTCACACACTTAGTTATATACATAGGTTTCAACAAAAATTCTTAATTTTTTGGAGTCAGGAAAAAACTGGACGAAAAACTTTAATTTTTATTCATTTATTCTTTTCATTTGCTTGAAAGAAACAACTGAAAATAATAAATTATCTGCAATTTCGTTTGGTAAGAATATAGTTGATTAAATTAAATTCTGCTGACTGGAATATTAAAAAAAAAAAGCATTTTCAGTTAAATGATAAATGTTAAAGCATTTTGTACGTGGTATTCAAGTATTTAACCAATTTGTATTTTCACAGATCCGTCCCATGCTGCTTTTCCGTTCAACAGCGAAGCACAATGGAACGCTCACGCGGGCCATTACCAGAACTACTTGGGCCATGGCTTGCCAAATGCGGGATTTCCTGGTTGTCCTCAGATGGATGTCACATCAGCTCATGATTCGGGTCACGCCACTCCTCAAGCCACGCCCACAGGTCAGAAACGCCCACATGTTTATGTTTGCTTGCCTTACCCCATTGTCTCATGTCACGATATATGATTTATTACACTGTCATATTACCTCGTTTAACCGCACGCTTGGGTATACTTGACGTTCCCACTGCTGTTTGCGGGTTCACATAATGAGTACACGAAAAGCTCAAAGTGCTGTAACATGATTTTTATGCTGTATTATGTCATCAGATTTACTCACCACTGAAAAATATAGCAACTATCCGTCATTTCAATGTCACACAGCGATCAGGGCCTGATTAAGATATCATGGGGCCCTAGGCCAAATACTTTTTTTGGACCTCCCCCCCCTAATGAATTTTTTCAATTTTAAGCATGGGATAAAACAAATTTAGGCATTGACTGCAACAATTTTAGCCATTTGGGGACCCCTAAATTGTGGGGGCCCTAGGCCGCGGCCTAGTTGGCCTATTCAGTAATCAGGTACTGACAGCGATACCTATAACAGTTAAAATTTTTAAATAACGCACTCAATGTACTTGCACTGTCTGATGTCAGCTAGTAGGATCCGAGATTCAAGGCACGTATTGTCAAACCACTTAATCATTCATTCATCAGTTACAGAGGCATAAACAGAGTACTTTGATCAAAAGTTTTGGTTGGCTGGTTGGTTGATGTTTACTGGTGTAAAAGCCTTTGTGGCTATACTGCGCCATCAAAAGTCCATCTGTCTTTTGTTCTGTAGTTAGTGTTGTTTGACAACAAAAAGACGATATTAAAGAAAATACAGGGCTTTTCAAAGCACGATCGTGTATTATCTGAGGTACTAAGGTAGTCGGCGTATTCAAAATAATCTGTACCTTTTTAGGAAGAAGAAATAAAATACGTGTGACGTTTTGGAAGCGATTTAGATTAATGTAAGGCGCAACTCGAGCTAATATTTTTTCTTTTTGTGTTTTAAATTCCGCTTTCGTTAAAATTTGCGAATATAATGTTAACTATTTTCGACAGCGATAAATCAAACAGCATATAAATTTAGTCATCATCAAAAATGCTTACTTTTTCCCCACAAATATTTGTTACGTTTGGACATCATGTATAGAAATGTGTCTTTTGAACTAGTTTTATTTTTTGGCACACGATTGTAAAATTGTAATTCGATGTGACCTAATTTAACGTCTCGTTTCGTCTCGTTTAACGTTCGTCGAAGTGTAAACATCCTATGTGCTGCAGCGTTACTATCATAATGTAAGTAGTTTTAAAATGCAATTAGGCAGACAAAAATAAATAAATAAATAAATAATAATATTTCTTTTCATATTGTTATATTTAGCGATAAAAATTTGATATGCCAACTAGATATAATTATCCAAAGCCAATAAAATATTTTGCAACATGAATTTTCCTGAATATAGGTTGTGCGTTCGTTTGAAATTCAAAACGAAACTTATGACGATTCTCGAAAACTCAAAACTGCATCCAGTATCTGCATGCCAAATAAAAAAGTTCAAGGACTTGGAGAATTTTTGAAGAGACTTGAGTGTGAAGTCATTACACTAAGCGATAAATAGTACGCACTCTTTTCCTCGCCAACTTTCCCAAAGTAAAAATGCCAATTAGAATCCTATTCTAAGTCGGCCAGCGGAAAGGGGCACTGGTGACACTCACTCAAAATGGCAAGAAGAGCGATGAGACCGTCTTCTCTACTTGTTATCGACCAGGAAAAATTTCCGATTGAGCTAAGAACAATTTGAAAAGTCAACAAGACCGCTTTTACAATTTCCGAAAAGCAAGCAATTGACTTTGAGCTTTCATTAGTAGCAAAGTCCCGTCGATCAATAGGAAGTTAGGCCCGGTTTGAAAAGGAGGAGGGGGCATTAGCTATATTTAAGGGGGAGGGAATAAAGTCTGAGAGAGTTTTGGAAGAAAACTCCTCGCTATAATCATTTTAACATTTGAAGTGTTGACAGTGATGGATCCACGTGCCACCATGCAGGGGGGAGGAGAACCTCGGCAGTGAAGACTTGAGGAAAGATGGATTGTGCTTAGCTGCGGCTGATGCATATTAACTCATTTTAAATGATACGCTGCACTGGGGCCGCTTTAATTGCTTATTTTCGGTACCTTAAGAGTAACTTTCCAGGACGGCCGTGTACGGTCCGCGGGCACGCCAATGAATATGTTTGGTGGTGGCTAATCGATCGGTTCTCCAATTTGTATCCAATGGATGTTTTTGATAAAATTCTTGAACAACGACGGCTCTTCGATGGAAACAACGATAGCGGATTCATGTGCGGACGGACAAAAAACTTGGTGAAATCATTTGGTAATTATCGGCGGTTTTTTGAAAGACTAAAATGGAAGTTTTGGGGAAAGTAATTATTAAGCAATTTGTAAGAAGTCGGTGGTGCTTAAAAGCTCTGTTTAAAAAGTTATACGGCTTGTGAAGGATTGCTAAACTGTCGTTTGAGGTATCATTTGCTTCAATAATGAGATATTTTTCGCCAAAAAAATAAATCATTATTGGATACTAAACTGTTTTAAATAAGTTGAACTTTCTTGACACTGGAGTGATAAATTTAGATTTCAGTAATTGGGCCTTGTTTCACCTTTTTTTTTTTTTTTTTTTGGAGTAACTTTTCTGGCTTCTACTTTCTTATTTTCTTTTATTTATGTCATGAATAAAATTGCATTTATTTAAGAAGTATAATTTGAGTACTGATTCTTAACATTTGAAGCAGAAATGTATTTGTGTCGATCATCGTATAAAGCTCTGTAAACTATGCTTTATTTTTATTCGGATGTTCTTGCGTAGCATATTAGAATGATTACATTAGATTTTAATTGTTATGTATGTGTATTTTAATCGTTATGTATAACTTAGATTATTATTTGCATAAATATGATATATAAATAGGTAAAATTCCACAAATTGAAGACAAAAAATTAAAAATATTATAAGGTGGAATGAACTTATCAATACTATATGAGCCTCTGCATGGAAAACGCGAAAGGAAGTTTATAAAATTTTCTCCAGAAATTAGATTTAAAAATATTATGCACTAATTTTTTTGTCTCATTGTTTGAAGAGGAAATATTATATCGTGTAAAGTACACCGATTATGAAAATAGACAGCGGAGGAATTTTTCTCAAGCGTAAAAGAAAAAAAAGAATTAAAAAAAAATACTTTCAAAACCTATGGACGAAAGTGTTACATTCGCAAATTGTTTCTAAAAACAGTTGGAAATTTTAAACTGACTTAAAGCTTGAATAATCTCCATTAGTTCTTTTAGAAGATAATAATTTATCAAATTATAGTCATAAATGACAATTAATTAGTTTTTTCTCTATTTAACACTTCTAACATTTTCAAAGCTTTGCTGTTTAGAAAACAGATGGAAACATTTTCTGATTGAGGAATGTTACTTTTTAGGAACTTGTGCATTTCTTTATAGAATGGAAAAGAATACATTTATTTTTTAAATCTTATTTATGTACAAAATTGTATTGATTTTATCCTTTCTAACCTTAAAAGCATTCTTATTTACCGATTGAAAGCCAATAATTTATCAATTAATTTTAGCTGCAGTATGAAAACATGAATTTGGTATTATATTCCAATTTTGCGGAATCTTTACACAATATGACAGTAGTGATTTTTAAACTCCCTTTTTGTATAAAGGAAAATATAATTATTCATAATAAATTACGCAATATCAGTTTTTCTAACGTATTTTGCTTACTTTGAAGTCATGAATTTCTTAACACTTAAAAACTTTAAACAACTGTAAAAGAGCATCGTTTTACTCATCTACTTTCACATTTTCGAAAATAATGAAAATTTCAAAATAATAACAATAATAATATCGGTGCCTAAACTTTTAAGTACAAATAGCATTTATTGCTGCGTTTCATATAAAGTGATGCAAATGCATCGAAAGTTTGAACTTGTAGTTTACAATGAAAAACAATTTATAATATTTGAGTTTTTTTTTTTAAATAAATTCAACAATTTTATACTAATTGCCATTTGATTAAGTAGCGCGTTAAGATATTAAGCCTATACTTTTAACTTCTTAGTTTTAACCCTTTTTTCTCTGAATCTTCCTTAGTCCATGAATAATGACTTCTTAGGGGCGCCAAAGGAGTACACAGGGTTAAGTTACTAAATTTAGCAATTCATAGCATGGCAAGAAATAACTAGGGAAAAAGAATAACGAAGAGCAAAGCATTTATTAACATTTGTCCTTCAGCTAAAAACCAATATTAACCGAGAAAAAAAGAAATAACAGATCGATGTCGATCGCATTGAAACTTCATTCTACATTGCTAACATTCTTATCCCTTTTCTTCAGGTCTAGTTCCCGAACGCCATTCCTCCAACCCACCGGCACATTTCCAAGCCATCAACGAGCAGCAGGCATCTCCCGGAGCAGTCCTCAAGGATCCTCTTTTCGTATCCAGGTACAACAACGCCGTGGCAGCAGCCTCAGAACTTTGCCTCACCGATCGGCTGACCGAATTACGCCACGGACTGTCAGGAAACAACCCTGCCACGTGCAACTCCTACCCCCCACACGCGTTCAACAACACGTCACTGGCATTCCTGGCAGCCGGCACAGCCACTCACAACAGCAACCTCCCGTATTTTTCCATGACTCATGGCAGCTACAGCATGCTATCCCACGGTTTCTATGGCAACGGCAATCAAGTAAGGGGTTCCAATCCTTCCTTGGTGGCCGCAGCAACTGCAGCTGGTATGTACCTCACCCCTCCGATGATGCCGTCATCCTTGTTGTACTCTCAGCTTTACTCGTCCCAGAACCAGATTCAATCATCCATGCATCTTCTCAACAACAATAATAATGAAGCTGGTAGCTCATCCGCTGAGGAGGACACTGCACTGATTCAGAGAGGCATGGACAGTGGCGGACCGTCCGTGTCTAGAGACTCCAGTACTGGTGATTCGGTGCTGCAATCGGAATGTAGTAGTGATCACAGCACTCTTGAAGTGCGGCGGAATGTGTCATCAGATGTACCACAAGAGGAAGGACTGAAAGAACAAAGGCATAGTCTCTCTTCTATGAACAGCAGCTCCGAAAATAAGCCGGACATTTTCACATCAGAATCAAACGGTCATGTACAAAGTGACTCTAACTTGTGGCGTCCATACTGAAAATACCTGTTTTGTGTTAAAGATTTTAAGTTTCCGTCCTTTAATCCTTGTGATTTCAAAGACTAACGTTTTGTACATTGTATCAGAAGAGCGTTTGTGTGTGTGTAAAATTCCATACGAAAATGGAGATTCAAAATTAAGTCACCTTACAAAAATGCCTTTTCCATCATGTAATGATAAATAATTTCTAACAGTTGCAATTCTTATATTGTCACAAATTGAGGAAACTCCAAACATACTATTTAAAGTTTTACAACATTGATGCGTAAAGTTAAGGAAGATCTTTTTATCTAGGCCCGTTTTATTTATTATTTTTTCATTGCACAAAAAACAGCGAATTATTTTTAAATGTGAAACTTGTTTGTACACATTGTTAAGGTACATCTTTCCTTTTTCATCAGAATTAATACCAAAAATAGTAAATTCTATCAGACATATAAGTGTTTTTATTTTAAATTTGCAAATGACACTAGCTGCAACAGATCACTGTACGCAAAGCCATTATGCAAAATTTAGGTTTCAAATCGTAATAAACGGAAAACAACAACGCATAAATTTTGAAAAATAAAGAATATCAGCAAATAGTATTGTTGAATCATATAGTAACTAATGAAATAATAATGCAATAAATTATTAGCAATTTTAAGAATTTTTTTATAAATTACTTATTATTATGATTAAAAAACCAGTCCTAAAAAGTCTGCTGTTTACTTTGCTCATCCGCTAACTTTTTACGAACACTTTTTAGTTAGAATAATAAAATAAGGATATAAACCTAATTACAACACAACTATGTGTTCCTAGGTACAACAGCAAATGCTATCACACAAAATGGCTTCAACCTACCTAATACCTCATTTAGTACCTAAAGTGTAAAACATAATCATTTTTTTTTAGAATTGAAAGAGAAATTTTATCGGTCTTCTTTAAACACAAATTGTATTTATATGAAGTATATTTTATTTTAAACTCGTTTGTTTAAATATGGAGAAAAGGTAACTTAGTGAAAAACAAAAATGCACGAAGCTATGAGTAAAAATAATGTTAGTATGGGAATGTAAAGAAAACAAAAAGTGATATCTTGATATAAATATCTTATACATAAATTATCTATGTACATAAGTGTAAATATCTGTAAATATATGTGTCAGTTCTTTTAAAAAAAGTATGTCATAAACACTATTTAATACTGTATATATTTATGTTAAATTAATTTTGTGCGTTTTATGTTGTTTTCTGTTTTGTAAAGGACAAGTTATCTGCACATATTCTGCAAATAAATTTTAATATAATGAACACTTTCTGGTTTGAGTGACTTAATATAAAATTTGGTATTATCACTATCTCAACTAAAATAATATTTATTTTCCAGAAAAAAAAATCAACATTTAAAATATTTGGTTGCGTAAAAAAAAATGTTCTGTCTAAAGTAGTAATTCATGACATGGCAATTACTTAGGTAAATGACTGCAATTTTTGAAAATATGCATAATACAGACGATTTTTTCTCCTGGGTTAATTTTTTTTTTAAGTTGAATTTAATGGTGTATTGGAACTTTCGAAATCAATTTCGAATGAATTTAAAACTATTGTTAAATATGTTAAATACTACATGCTAACTGACAGGCAACAATGAAAGTATTGTGTAATCAGTTACCATGTTTTTAGCATTTAAAAAAAGAAAAAAAAACGAAATGCAATTTAGGAATTCAATTATATTATTGAATACAGCTTAGAAACACAATAATTTCATAAGAAATGATCTTTTCCTTTTTTGTTTAGCGTTAAAAACTACGCAATACTTATTCTTTTCCTTTTAAAATGTCAGTTCCTTGGAATTACCCTACAATACGCAGTACTTGCCAGAATGAATGAGTCACCACAAAAAACTGCTATTTTTATAGATGCACGAGAATAATTGCATTTAACCACTTTTTTTATTTTATGGGTATTAATTCTAGTTATATAAACACAGTACACATTATGTTACAATATACATATGTATTTAAATGCCTGATCGTATCTAAGTTGTATTGAAAAATACAATGTTTCAACATCAAATATGGAACCCTTTCTCAATTATGTACAGTAAAATTTGAGGATCGGTTAAAATAATTTACTGCTTAATATAGTACATTTTCAATGTACCAAACCATTATAATGCATTATTTTGATTCCGGATAATGGAATATTCCGCTTATTAGAATATTTTTTTGTTTCAAAATGGCTATTCCATTAAGCGGGCTTGACTGTATGTAACCTGTACTTATATAAGTAAAATTAATAATTCCCACAATTAAAAAAAACAAAAAACTCGGTTAAGTGCAATTTTTCTTGTGCATTCATAAACATCGCAGTTTTTTGTGGTGAGTCATTGATTCTGGCCAGTATTGTAGGTTGTAGCTATCAACGTGGATGTTATTTAGAATGTGGAGTTGTGGAGCAATGACGATCATACTCATGGAAAAAAATCGACAACATTCAGCAAAAAATAACTCTTATTGTTTGCTGAATATGAAGGGAAAATAGCTGATATTTACAGTACTGTATGTATTCAGTAAGGGACTGCGATACACGAAGATAAAACAGAAAAAAATCGCATGAACATCGGGAACATACACTGATTCCACACAAAGAAATTTGCAATACTTTCCGAAATTAAAAACCAACTTGCATTTTTTAAAATCACTGATTTTGTCTTTGAAATGTGCTCTCAGGTTTTTGAAGATTCAGATTTTTGACGTTCTACTGTAATGAAGTAACATTAGAAGACTAGCTGACCCGCCCAAAGCGTTTGAACTAGAACTCAAGCTATTCACTTCTCATAACTTTAGTTAACATAGTCACTGTTTTGTTGAGCCAATTGAATGGGAGACAAAAATAGTCTACGACGCATCAAATCAATATTGGTTCGACTTCGATCTGAGTTACATAACGCCCTTTGCCTGATTTCTCTTTGACACCCAGTTCACCGTTTCACCATTTTCCCTTGTGTTTAAAAACTATTTTTGAAAATAACTAAAAACACTACAATTTTTTTTCAGTCATTCATCGAAACGCTTCACTTAGTTCTCAATAGATGGCGCTTATGGCAATAATAATTCAGTATATCTGGATTTTTATGCGTGATTAAAGTAAAACAGTCAAAATTTGACAGTTTCTTTTCAGCCAATCGCATGGAGAAATATAGTTAAAATGATGTCTTCCTTATAAAGTTTAATAATGTCTTAAGAAGGTTACGGCGCACCAACAAAAAACACCTTTGAGAAAAAAAAATGTATGATAATTTATCTAATTAAATAAAGCAATTTTAAATTACTGTTGCCGTTGCAGAATTAACAGAGCATTTTTTATTAAATAGAAAAACTTACTTTTTGGAACTAAATTTCTAGGTTCAAATAAAAAAGCATCAAGGGAAAAATTAAACTTCAATTAAATAACCTTCTGCAACGTTTTGAAATTTATTTACGTTATCTTCCAATAGAAATGCAAATTTCTTTCTCTCAAGTAGTATTCCAAATTTAAATCATAAAATTTTGCACTCTTCTTTTCTCTTGAAAAAAAAAATGTGTAGAAAATAAAATGAAAGGAGAAATGTTCAGTTTTAAGCTTAATAGCATTTTTTAGTATTAAAAGAAACCCCTTTCACAACGTATAAGAGAGGGGGAAGTTTAGTTAAATATTTATTTATTTTATGAGCAATTTTGAAAGGTTCTGGTTCTCTCATTTCATTTCACACCTCCAGGGTCCCCCGTACCTACCACAGCTTCGTGGTTTAACCGGGATAGGGCCCTGAAGGGCGCTTTGTTCTTAATTTTGAACCAGAACCTAGGGTCGAGCAAACCCTAGGCCCAGCACCCCCAGAGGTATCGTTTCACTTGGAGGACTTTGTGACCACGACATTTTTAACGCCTCCCAGCCACCATTAATCAAGGCGGTGGATCTTTGATCGGCTGGGATCGAACCCGGGTCCCTCCGGACACGAGTCCGATGCCTTACCGATCGGGCCACCACGGCCCCTTGGTTCTCTCATTGCAAAAATACTCTAATGTTTGATAAATGTCATTTACTAATTCAAAATCTTTAACTATCCGAATTTGAACTATTTCATTTTCCCCCATAATACCTAACATATCTCTAACACAAAATCATATTACAAGTAAAGAATTTTCTTCTTGCTTAAAATAATTATTTCAAATAAAAATGAAATTACTTAAAAAGAAAAGCAATTAGACATTAAGGAAAATACTTATTTTCAATAATTTAATATATAATTACGAAAATGCTAAAAAAATAAAGCTAAAGTGGAATAAAAATTCTAAATTAGTATATAAACCTTTAAAATCTGCAAAAAAAGGGAGAGAGAAAGAGAGATAATTTAAAGTTAAGGTTATGAAGTCTGAGATTAGCAAGTGCGAAAACTTTAAGCAATTCAATATTCATAAAAAAAGCAATATCGTTATAAACTAGCATTTTGTAAAGTTTATAAAGATACCAATGCCATTTTTACTGATATACACTGAAGTGACAAAAGTCATGGGATACCTCTTAATATCGTGTCGGCCCTCCTTTTGCCCGGCGAAGTGCAACAACTCGACGTGGCATGGACTCAACAAGTCGTTGGAAGTCTTCTGCAGGAATATTGAGCCATGCTGTCTCGATAGACGTCCATAATTGTGAAAGCGTTGATGGGGCAGGATTTTGGGCACGAACAGACCTCTCGATGGTGTCCCATAAATGCTCAATGGGATTCATGTCGGGCGATCTAGGTGGCCAAATCATTCGTTGGAATTGTCCAGAATTTTCTTCAAACCAATTGCGAACAGTTGTGGCCCGGTGACATGGCGCATTGTCATCCATAAAAATCCCATCGTTGTTTGGGTACATGAAGTCCATGAATGGCTGCAAGTGATCTCCAAGTAGCTGCACATAAGCATTTCCAGTCAATGTTCGGTCCAGTCGCACTAGAGGACCAAGTCCATGCCATGAAAAAACAGCCCACACCATTACGGAGCCACCACCAGCTTGAACAGTGCCTTGCTGACAGTTTGGGTCCATGGCTTCGTGGGGTCTGCCCCACACTCGAACCCTACCATCGGCTCTTACCAGCTGAAATCGTGACTCATCGGACCAGGCCACGGTTTTCCATTCATCTAGGGACCAACCGATATGCTCACGTGCCCACGAGAGTCGCTGCAAGCGATGTCGTTCTGTCAGTAAAGGCACTCGAGTCGGTCTTCTGCTGGAATAGCCCAAGAAATCCAAATTTCTCCGCACAGTTCTAGCAGACACGTCCATTGTACGTCCCACATTGATTTCTACGGTGATTTGACGCAGTGTTGCTTGTCTGTTAGAATTTACGACTCTTTGCAGACGTCGCCGGTCTCGATCTTTAAGTGCAGGCGGTCGACCCCTGCGCTGTCCATGGTGGGATGTTATGCCTGAAATTTCATACTCTCGGCACACTCTTGACACAGTGGATCTGGGAATGTTGAATTCTCTAAGGATTTCCGAAATGGCATGACCCATGCGTCTAGCTCCAACTAACATTCCGCGTTCAAAGTCTGTTAATTCACGTCGTGCGGTCATCATCACGTTAAAACCTCTTCACATGAATAACTTGAACAGAAATGAAAGCTCTGTAAAAGCACTGCGCATTTATACCTGTTCTATGCGATGCTACTGCCATCTGAAAATTTGCATATTGCTATCCCATGACTTTTGTCACTTCAGTGTATGTGATTAATAAAAAAAAAAAAAAAAAAACTGGAAGAACTTCCATGGTTCTGCTTCAAGTATTCAGGATGTCTAAACGTTAATTGGTATAGTAACCCAGTAAATGAATGCATTTAACCAGTCTACAAAGTTTGCTTGTCTTTTTTTTTTTAACCCCGATAAAGAAAGAGATAGATTATAAATTTAACTTAATTTGTATATGTGCGTTAGGGTGGGGCGAAAAATAAAAAGTTTTTCTTTTTCAGATCAACTTCTAATAGTTGCCAAAAGTTGTCTTTGGTGATAGTTAGCTTTTGTGCAAAATTTGAAAAAAAATCGGTTAATATCTTCAGGGGGCGCTGCGATCGCAAAGTTTTACCGTAGCTTTATTATGGGTTTTGTGGTTAAAATATCAAAAGAATGCCTTTAGCTGGTCTCTTTGCGTTTTTCTTACTCAAAAGATGTTTTCATGCATTAAAAGAATATGAAATGACTCAAACATTATTTTATACGATATAATTATATTTAAAAAAATTCACTTTTTTTTCACGTTTTTGTTTCTTTTTAAATGCTTGAAATATAAATATATCATATAAAATATTTTTTGTGAGTTATTTCATATGCTTTGAATGCATGAATATATCTTGTGAGTAAAAAAAATGCAACGAGATTAGCTAACGGCATTATTTTTCATATTTTAACGATAAAATCCCGATAAAAGCTATGATAAAACTTTGCGATCGCAGCGCCCCCTGAAGATATTAACCGATTTTTCTCAAATTTTGCACAAAAGCTAACTATCACCAAAGACAACTTTTGGCAACTATTAGAAGTTGATCTGAAAACCTTTTTATTTTTCGCCCCACCCTAATGTGCGTCTGGTTGGTGCATCGTAATTCTCAGACGAAAAATTAGTTTTTATTTTGCCACTCTCTTCCCATTTTGTTCAAAGAGGACTTAATTGGAGTGTTTTTAGCTATAATTCATTTGAGACTTTTTTAAATTTAAATTTAGTGTTTGGTCTCGTTGGAATGGTATATAAGGAATTTAATGTTGCGAGATCAACTTTGAAACTAAGTATTAATTTTGCTTTTGATATTAAGAATTGTATCCTCGTTGCGGTGCGTTTTTTTCTGGTTGGATTAACCTAGCGTTCTATTATCACTCTAACCCAAAAATGACTCAATAACAATGTGCGGTTTTTTTGGCCTTGTTCACACTTGTCCAGTTGCAAAACTCTTACAGTGTAGTGTCACGTGGGGTAAAATAAGCCATGGGGTAAAATGGGTCAGTTTTTTTTAGAAAAATCTCAAAAAATATGCAAATAATATTTTTTTCCTGAATATCCACTTTTATTTATTATTAATACCATTCATTATTTTGTACACAAAATAAGCTGCTACTTCGTCTTCTAAGTCACAGATATAAAGGATTTACTGTTTTCCCTTATAGAGGCATGAATGTATTTATCATTAAAAAATTTAATTTAAAGAAAAATGGAAGTGTCTACTGTTTTTTTAACCTAATACCTAGAGGTTATTTTCAAGAATAATTTTCTGAATTTTTGAAGTGAAAAAAAAATAATAGGGTAAAAAAACATACATGGTGTAAAATAGTTCATGTTTCACATTCGCTTAAGCTTAGCATATATTAAAGAACTAATTATATTTCTTACTTCATTCTTGTTTTCATCTATGTGTGTACTTATTTAAAACAAACAATGTATTGCTTTGTCATTCTTTTGATAACATTACTAAATGGATAAAAACTTATAATAATTAAATCACAAATTTAAAAAAGCTAAAATTCAAAACACAGCATTTGCTTGAAGAACTTCCTTCAGAAAATGTAGTTTGGGAATTAGCAAAAGTGACTTGCGTTTTCCTAACAAAGATGTTTGTTCAAATGAATCCTTAGAAAGCATTCAACAAAGCTAATTTAATATAATGCAGTTGAAATAGTGGCATTAACATCTAAGGTCTGAATCGGAATCGAAGGCTCTAAAATTTTAAAAGTCATTTTTCCCCGAGTCTGCATTTCTGCCATGACTGCGAATTTGGAGTCAAAATGTCGCTATGGGAGTCTTTAATAGGGCTTAATCAAATAAAAATCTTTTTCATAAATCCTTCATCAAAAGCATTTTCCAACATAGTTCGTTCGAAGAAAAATTCGCTTTTAAGTTTGGAATCTGCATAGACCTTAAATTTCTTTGCCGGCTGTAATTTTTTTTAAACTGTTCAAAATTGAGCAAAAAATGTTCATATCAAAGTGAAACACAGACAGACCGACATACACAATTTTTTCCCAACTTGAAACCCAACTTTCCAACTATATTAAT
This sequence comes from Uloborus plumipes, assembly GCA_038373865.1. Taxonomy (NCBI): domain Eukaryota; kingdom Metazoa; phylum Arthropoda; class Arachnida; order Araneae; family Uloboridae; genus Uloborus; species Uloborus plumipes. Next base: position 62,437 of record JAXGGA010002073.1, on the reverse strand, counting down.
TTTTTTAGTATGTAATATTATTATTTTTTTACTTTACTGGATTACCTTTCTTTTAATTTTACGGGAAATGGGCAAAAAATGAGAATACATTTGAAAGTTGCAGTTGTTTCGAATTTTTGATGAAAAAAAAACTTGTTTCTAACTTAAGTGAATTCTTATCTTAAAAAGCTCTTGGATTTCTCTGTCGGTACTAATGTTTAAAAAACTCAGCCGCTTAAACTTTCTACTTATTAGACAAAACAATATCCTCCCACAGACGTAGTTTAGATAATAATTTGTGTTTCAAAGTTTGTCGCAAAAAAAAAAAAAAAAAAAAAAAATCCCTCTTCTAAATCAAGCTATGAAGGATTTAACTTTTTAGCAGAGATAAAACTTTTCGAAAATTGATAACCGGTTGAATAAAAATAAATTCACTGATGAAGTATTTATAGTAAAATGTTTACTCTAAAGAATGAAACAATGCCATCAGATGTAATTTTACCCACTCAAAAAAACATTTCCCTATCTCACAAGCTTATTTTCATTTTTTTTTCTTTATTTTATATTCTTTAAGTTATTACTAACATCTTTCCATTTTGAACGATTTTTTCAAACATTAAATCATTTTTTCAAACATTATGGCCTTATATTTTAATATATACTTTTTTGTTTAACTTCATTTGTTTAAAAAGTATTCCAGAAAATCTTATTTGTCTCGCTATATATTATTTTCTGCAATTTAGCAGTATAGATCTTTATGATACAATTTCTTCACTCAAAAATCGACGCTATATTAGGAAGCTATTTTGCTGGATGTTTGCAATCCCCTTTCAGTTTCCCTGTGTAACGCTCAAAATATCCAAAATGATACCTAGATTATTGCTTTCAAAATGCACATTTATTGAGGAGAAAAAATAAATTTACTGATGGATTTAAGTTTTAAAAACATCTGAAAACAGCTCTCAAAATTAACAACGTGCAACCAGTAATTATCTTAATTAAGACAAATTGGTTGCCGATATCTTCGTATTATTTCTGTAGTACTATAACATTACGAAAATTAAACTTTGATCATTGTCAAAATTTAAAACTTGGGACTGAAAAATATCGTTAATAACACCTAATCTAGCAGAGTGAAAATGTCCATTTAACACTTTTTTTCCCTCTATCTTCCCCAGAATTTCATAAATTTGTACGCCTTTTTTCAGCTTCTTTTACGCATATTTCTCCCTAATGTGATCTTCTAAGTGAAGATGTGATTTTTTTTTTTAATATGTCCCCGTATTCCAAATCTATTTAATATCTGGAAAAAAAAAGGAATCCATTTTGTCTCTTTTCTAATTTTGTAACAGTTTTTTTAATTTGATATTTTTCGTCAAAATCTAGCAAGCACCATTAGTCGCCCGCGATATATTATGCTTTCTTCTTAACACGCAAATTTTGTTTCTGCTAACTTAAAAATGTCTCACTCAGAGAAGGGTCTCATAAAAAAATTACCCCCATACTGATGAAAGAAAAACAATGAGCAAAAAGGGAAATTAGGATGGATGAGTAGCATGAAAGAGGGGAAAAAAACTGATGAAAAAAGATAATTTGCTAAATCGCTGAGTAGGGCGCGATGATTCGGGCGTGTAATTTGCGAAGTGTTGTTATATAGATACTGTGTGGGGGGAAGGGGAGGAATTAGTTTCGACTAAAAGCTCTTTTCTCTCTTTGTAGCTTGGGTTTAAGTCACCAACTGGCGTCCGCAAGCGTTATCCCAGAAATCGCTTAAAACTCCAAACCAAATTGGGACTCCATACTTGTCCACGCTCAAAGAAAAATATTTGATTCTATCCTGCTTGAGGTTTGACTAGCTGAATTTTTCAGTGCATTATTAGAAGACTTAATTACTTTAAAAATGCAATGAAAAATGTTGAAATTATAAATTTCATGGTAATTTCATGAAGTGTTTTATTTAAATTCATGATTGAGAAAACTTTGCATACTGACTGTACATAAAATGCGCATTTTTCTCTGGTGTTTATTAATACTTTTTTTTAAAAATAATGTCAAGTGTTTTAAATCTTAGTAAACACTTTAAACTAGTACACAGTATGAAATAAAAACTAAAAGCACTAAAAATTAGCAAATATAGTCACTCTTAAGTACTGGTTAAGACTAGTCAAGCACAAGCTAAGCAAATATAGCCACTCTTAAGTGCTGGTAAGAGCGGGATTTCAATTCAACGGAAACTGTTTTGGGTACCAAGAAAATTTTAAAATTTCCTATTTTATTAGTCTAAATTTTACCAAAACGAGAAGGCTCTCAGAAGTTTTAAACACTTGTATGAGTTTCATTTAGCCATTTTGGTGATCATTTACTTCATGAAACTCAACTTCCTTTTAATGGCATAGATAAATACTCCGACTAAAATCAAAATAATATACATAAAAAATTAATATTACTATATTGCACTACAGTTAGAAATTAAGCTCAAGCGTAAAAAGTAAGTTTATCAAACCAAAAATAAATAAATAAAATAAATAAATAAATAAACAAACTCATGCTTTAATATGTTTTTAAAGAAATGTTTTTCAGTGCATTATAAGAAGGCTTAAATTACTTTGAAAATTTACTGAAGAATGTTGAAATAAAAAAAAATTAAAAGGCAATTTCATGAAGTATTTTATGCTAATCTATAATTACAAAAACACTATTTACTGGCTGTATTTTTCTTGTATTTATTTACATTATTATGATTATTAGTTTTTTAAAATTATGTCTCTTGAAATGAATTCGGGAAACTGTAATGTGATGGGAGTGTTCAATAATTTTAGCTGCATAATTAGCTTTTCATTAAATGACTTCATATTTAACGATGTTTGGTATTTAAGTTTCTTTGATAAGATAAGAAGAATTGCAGAAGCTAGCAATCGCATTTGAGTTTTAGAAAAAAATAACTCTGAGGCATACACAACAGGACAAATCGTCTTTTCGGAAGTTAATTTTATTTCGAGCCACGCCTCTAGAACATCACCATCAAATATTTGCCATATGGAAATTATCAAAGAAAAGAAGCAGGATAAAAAATTGCCACTGATTAGCTAATCAAGGTTCAATAGAACAACAGTTCGTTTTTCAAAGCAAGCACACCTTTAAAACCTCAGCTTACAACTACGGAAACATTGTAAGAGCAGTTATCGTCCTTGAAAGCTGTGGTGGATAACATACCTAAAGGATTGGTAGATAATCATCTAATATGTGATTAAGCATATAGCAACAAAGTATAAAATTGCACTGTTGGTTATTTCCCATGCTGCTTATGACAAGTTATCTCATATGTGTCCATGTAAAATAAATTTGCTGTTAAAGCGACTTCCATGTGATCTCATAATGGCGATATATTCTGAACTTGATTGTAATTTTTCTGAATGCATAATTTCTTCATTCATATGCATGCCAGATTTTTACTTAGTCAACTTCAAGCGGATGTGTGTATTTTTAATGAAAATGATCAAGATGCTTGAATGAGATAATACGATATCATCATGCATCAGCCACATGCTGTATTGTGAGCAAAAAAGGATGCAATAAACCGGAGCAGTTTGTCTCTTGAAAGCACAATACAAGGCAATAATCAAACATTCTGGAAATACATACAGTACTGTACAAATTAATTGGGACAAGCTCAAAAATGTTTATGAATGTTGTTCAATTGGTATAGGTTAACTTACATGCACAGTATTGCAATCTAATCCTTTAGTTTTGTTGTCAAACATTTTTTGAGGTACCGTGAAGCACCAGACTATTCAGAATTAGTTGCTAAAATGCTTCAAAATTTTCACACATTAGGAGCTACTATGAGCATTAAATTCTATTTTTTGCATTACAATTTGGACAGATTAACGGATAATCTGGGCGATTACAGTGAAGAACAAGGAGAACGGTTCCACCATCAGAATAATGGAAGAAAGTTACCAAGGTTGATGGGATAGCCACATTTTGTTTCAATATAAATGCATAAAGCATAAAGAGCGATAACTTATATTCACCATTAATCTACGCTAAACATTTCAAGTTAGTACGTTCGAATCTAAAAGCAATTTTGAACAAGTATAGTGATAAAAACTTTTACAAACTCTTCTAAATTGATGACTTAACTTAAATTAAATACTTTAATAAAATCCTCGAAATCCGGCATTATTTTAAGAGTTTAAAATGGCCAAAATTCACAGACATGCTCTTTGAAAAATTCATCCTTAATATCAATTTGTTAAATTCATTAAAAAAACTAACTTCGTAATTGTTATTACTTTTCACTGCTTTAAATAACAATTAAAAATTTTAAATAAAAGGCAAGAATTAGGACAGGGAACGTAACTAAAAAAATAGTCTTTAAAATGGGCCAACAAGATCTGTCGTGATAATAAAGCATGTTTATCCCCTCTTAAACTGAAAAAGAATTCAAATCTCGGTACTTATACAAAGAAGAATTAGATGTTATTCCAGTAAAAATTTAATATCCTTGTATTGACATATTCGAAGGGCGTTAAATGGCAATAAATGGTATTTTAATATAGAATTGATTTTAATACTTACTCGGCTAATCATTTAAGGAACACTTCGTATAAAACTTCAAGTTAACCTTATTTTTATTGATAACACTACTGAAAACCAAAGTTGTATTCCGTTTAAAAAGTTATTTCAGAAGCATTTCGCCTCGCAAAATACGAATATCAACATAAAAAGCTTTAATCAGCTCATGTTTTCATGATCGAAACCAATAAGGTAGTGAAATCTCACTGATGTTCTATTTTCTTTGGCAGAAAGAAGCGTCACCCATGAATGTAACCACTTTTAAACTTCGAACCCTATTTGCGATAGAAAATCGCACTACATAAAACAGCATGAGACTTTAAAAAAAAGTTAAATTCCAAGGCGAGAAATGCCGAAAATGAGTCTATAGCAGATGCACTCATTGGTGTTTCCATCCATGCTCGTTCTGTCGGGTATTATGAAGAACTTTGTGGACAAAGACAATTTTCCAATGCCTTCTAAAACGCCATTTTCACCACTTCCTAATAGATTTTTGCCTAAAAACTGGATCTGTGAGCTATTAGCATGGGTAAAGGTTTTCCCAAGCTATCTCAGCAGTGGAACGCATATGGGCAATTCCATGCAAGTGTGGAAAAGCGTTGGAAATATAAAACTACAGCAATGCGTCTGTTTGGTATATTTTTTTATTTAAAAATGTTTGAAGTTTATTATTTATACTAATTTTTTGTCGAGAATGTAGTAGTTTTAGTTTGGCAGCACTTTGAAGTTGGAAATAGAATATTTAACTTTTGGTAAGGCAAATGATCAATCTTTCAACGTTGGTTTCAATTTTTTGATTTAGATAACTGTTTTAAAGGAAGAATATTGATTATTACACTTTAATTCAATATTGTGAATTGCTTAAACGAATGTTTTCACTTAAATTATGTGATTTATATAAACTTCAAAAATGCACTGTTCTATGTAACGTAAGTTACCAAAAACATATTAAAGTTCATGATGTGCATAAAGAAAGGGCAATGCAATGTTAACAATGCTATATTTTCTATCTTATAAGTGTGTACTAAGCAAATAGTTAAAGTTTTTTTTAAATATTGTTTATTTAATTTTTTGTGCTACAATCAAAATGTGTAACGTAAGATACCGAAATATGCAGGTAATGTAAGTTACCTAAGTAGAACTTAAATACTTGTGTTTATTAAGAAAGTAAATTGTGAAATAAACCTATGTGGTTAGTAGAAGTAATTTATTCAAGAATTCCTTTAAATGTACTGTATTTACTTAATTTAAATTAATCATATTTCTTAAAATATCTCTATTTGTTAATAAGATTACAATACACCTCTATTATAAATTACATGTTTCTTTTTGGCTTTTAAGATATTAATTATCTCTTAACTATATCACTGCATTCGGAATATTTAAGAGGTAATTTACTAAAAATTATTCAGAAATGGACTTCTGTTATGCTTTAAAGTTTTTAAATATGTTTCGGAAAAAACAAATATAAAAATATTTTATCTCTTACAGGTGAAATATATTGCATTCTGCTTTAAAATGCCACTGAACTCCGCAGAAAGATGCGCTGTAAAAGGGGTATGTGAAAAGTCATGTGGGTATTACAGATTCGAAAATAAAAGTCACTCTTGATGGTACTAAAATATGAAAAAGCAAAATTTATCAAAACTATTTTCTGAAGATCCGCACATTGACAATCAACATTTGAGAGCTAGAAATAGACAAACTGTGGGGTTTCGTTTAGTTAAGTATTTCAAGGAACAAGAAGAAAAAACAGAGATAAAAGCCGGTGAATGGTGTGTGATGAAGTACGAAAATACATTGTATCCTTGAGTTGTGACAATTATTGAAGAAAACGAGTTTAAAGTAAAAGTAATGGCTGCTGTTGGAACCTATTATATATGGCCAGAAACGACAGATGAAATTTATTATGAGAAAACGTGATTCGAAAAATTGAACCTACCTGAACTTGTTAATAAGTGACCAGTTTGCATTTAAAAGTTTTATGTTATATAATATTTTCGATTGTTCATTGAATTTGGTATTAAATTTCTATAAATTCAATTTATAATTGTTAATTTTCAATATTTTGATCTGAACTAAGCTGTAATTTACATTCATTAATTTTTGTAATAAAGATTTGGTTGTAAGTAAATTTTGTAACATAAGTTACTGTAACGTAAGTTACCCAGTCAAAAATTCCCATAATTCCCAATTTTTGAAATAAATTTTTAAATTAATGAAAATCAATTCCTGAGCATTATAAGAAACTGATAAATTATACTTCAAACAAGAAAACAGCTGTAATAGAGCAGAAATTTGCCTTAGAACCAATTTTCATATTATGTCATTCCCTTTTTGTGTAACGTAAGTTACTGCCTTAATTTTGACTGCTAAATTTTGAAAAATTTTAATGCATCGAATATTTTTGCATTTTAATTTTGCTTTTGACTGTCATTTTCATAGGAAACTTTTATTCAAGTTTTGTGAGACAATATTTGTCTGTACTGAGGTGCTAAATGCCTGAGCGTTGGTCAAAATGTAACGAAAGTTACCGTGGAATTGCCCATATACTAAGGTCAGTGAGCTAAGTTAATGCTTGGGGTCAAATATTGCTTAGCTATGATAAGAGAAATACTTCTTTGACGTACAAGAAATAGTCAAAAATGAAGTACCTACAGCAAAAGAATAAAAACAGCCGACGTTTTCTGAAAAATGAGTAGCTTTTAATGAAACAGGACCTATTTAATTACGTTTGGTGCACAGGATATTTTTTTCTTTTAAATTTACCTTAAATGGGTGGTTATTGTGAATCCTTCACCAGTGGGCTTTGGTATATCTTGGAAACAAGAGCTAATTCAAAAGAAAAAAAAAAAACATATACAGGGTGTCCACTCCAATCGTGGACCAATAGCTAATTTCTAAACCGTTAGAGATAAGCATATAGTTTATTTAGGAAAAAATCTCCAATTTATGACAGAAATTTTAGGTCGATTCAATGTTTTTCAAAAAATCAAATTTTGAAAGAGTTACGAAATTTAAATTTTTATACAGCCCCCCAGTCCTATCAATCATATTTAGTAAAACATTCTTGACACTGCAACGTTTAAAACTAAAAAAAAATCACTCTTCTACCACAAAAATTGACCGAGTTATGACGTTTTGAAAAATCAAGATTTTGAAGGATTTCGCATACGGTCCCTTAAGCCATCTCTCGATGACGTCATGAAACAATGCAAAATCTTGATTTTTCAAAACGTCATAACTCGGTCAATTTTTGTGGTAGAAGAGTGATTTTTTTTTAGTTTTAAACGTTACAGTGTCAAGAATGTTTTACTAAATATGATTGATAGGACTGGGGGGCTGTATAAAAATTTAAATTTCGTAACTCTTTCAAAATTTGATTTTTTGAAAAACATTGAATAGACCCAAAATTCCTTTCATAATTTTGAGATTTTTCCCTAAATGAACTATATGCTTATCTCTAACGGTTTAGAAATTAGCTATTGGTCCACGATTAGAGTGGACACCCTGTATATTCGTTTCTCTCGACCGAAAATCAGTAAGAATTGATTATTTAATACCAGAATAAAGAAAAAAGGTTTTTTTTTTTGTTGCGTAGTGATAATTCAAGTGACTAATTTGAATGTTATGGAAAGGAAGAAAGCAAGTTTCGCGGAACCCTTGTGCTCCACAGAGCCACTAGGTGTAGAGGAGCACAATTTTAAGAGACCCCTCTAAGTTATTTAAACAATAGTAATTATGAAATTTTAAATCTAACTTTCTTAACTTAAGTTGAACGTGCCAAAGAGGCAAGAAATTTACCATCATGTTTTCCTTTTGGCAGTATTTAATATCTCACTAAAAAAATATTCAAATATTCTCACACTTATTTATTTCCTGTTTAAAAAACTTTTTTGTGCCTTCCTCGCATTTAGATTGCAAAAAAAAAAAAAAAACAGTCTTCTGGAATGATTGTATCATCAAAACTTTTGATGGTTTTACATGGTCAAATTAATTTATTTGGTGATTTTTTTACATTTTAATTAGTATTTTGAAAAGCACGTCAGTTTTTTCTCGGTAATGCTTTAGAGAAAATTTCAAAAACTGAGATTTTTGGCAGGTACTTTTTAGTGATAGGTACGTCATTTAACTTGACGATATATTTTCTTGCTATTTTAGCTAAGATTAAAATTTTAAGCTTACATCATCGGCATGATTGCCCCCTTTTAGCCTACTTTCCCGTTAAAAGTAAAAGAAAGACGAAAAAAGCATTAAAAGTGGCTTAATGCATCTAAAAAATATCGCCAAGTCCAAAAAAAAAAAAGTCAAAAAGAAATAAAAACGTAAAATAAATATCTAAAAACTAAAAATTGGAAAGTAGGATATTGAGATGGGGAATTTGTGTGTCTGTCGGTGTGTCTGTCGGTCGGTCGATCTGTGTCTGTGTGTCTGCCCCCCCCCCCCCAATAACTTTTGAATGAACATTCCGATTTGAACAAACTTTTTCTTGTTGGAAAGATCTCGGCGAGTACAGCTCATTCCCATATTTGATTTTCCGATTTGAATAATTTTTGGTTCAACTTTGAACCGTTCAAACAACCTGTCCCGAAATACTAACTTTTTAGTGATTAATTCGATTTGAATAAACTTTCTTTTGTTGGAAAGATCTTATCAAGAATACTTCATTCCCGTAATTACATTTCCGATTTGAACAATTTTTCGTTCAACATTGAACCGTTTAAACAAGTTGTCATCCATAGTAACTTTTGAGTGAACAGTCCAATTTAAACAAACTTATTTTTTGTTCGAAAGGTCTCAGCAAGGATACTTCATTACCGTATTTAAATTTTCATTTTTGAACATTTTTTCGTTCAACATTGAACCGTTCAAGCAACCTTTCCCCACTTAATAACTTTTAAGTAAACCCTCCGAATTGAATACTTTTTTTTGGGGGTTCGAAAGATCTTGGAGAGGCTCATTCCCATATTTCGCTCTTTGATTTGAACCATTTTTTGTTCAATGTTGGATCGTTCAGAAAAAAATTTAACATTATAGCCTATGGGGAAATTTTCGTTGAATGTTGATCATGAACTTAAAGTCAGATTTTCTTCAAACTAACTTTCTAAGAAAATGGTTTTGATAAATAATGTTTGTAAAGTACTTTTCTGAATAATATTCTGTGAGGGAATGATTCCGACTCCGACTCCGCAAGCATGGCGGAAATGCAGGCTCAAAAAAAAAAAAAAAAAAAGACTGACTGTGCAGACGATTTTTTGTTTATTTATTCATTTAGTTTATTTTATTTATTATTATTATTTTTTTTTTTGGCAGACGATTTTTTTTTGTAACAAAAATTTTTCATTCACGAGGGAATTTTATTCTTCATTTATATTTAAACAACTGGCAACGGATTAAAAATGAAATTCGAGACATTTTATTAATGAACGAGCTTTTTTCTTTTTTATTTTTCTTTCTTTGATAAAATGTGTTTTGATGTTCTTTGTACTTTTATTTATTTTTTTCTGAAAACGATTGAAGAATTTTTCTGTGGAAGAACCATAAAAATTACGTTCTTTAAAAGGTGCGCAAAACTTCAATTATTCGTTTATTCACTTTTTACGTGTCTATTTCAGCTGATGAGAGGGGTATATTTTGCTTTGATTGCTAAAAAGTTATGTCTGGCATAATTTTCAGTCTCAGATAATCAAGAGAATAATGATCAGATGCTATAATGCCGATTTCGATGTACGGGAAAGTAGGCTCGTTTAGTTTGACAGAACTTCTTGTTCTCTTACTTTAGATTTTAACGATAATAATGATTCGATACATTTATTAAGCTGATTATTTCACATGTTAATGGGGCTTTTAAAGTAGATATTAAGCTAATATTTTTATAGGAATTCTCATATTATTATTATTTTTTTTTAATGTGACGCATTATTTTTCTTTCAATTGTTAATCATGTGTGAAATTAGAAAAAAAAGGGACGATTTTGGTAATTAGAAATTTGGCTACCTCTCCATGTTAGCGTCCCATCTTTGTTGACTTGCTTGAGCGAGGGAAATCTTTTCTTTGTTAACGTAAACTAATTGTCACCAGATACTCCCTTGTTTGGAGAAAAGTTCATCATATGTATGAAATTCGACGCAAAAAAAAACACCTCTTTGATGTTGTGCGAATAAAATAGAAATTTCAAAAAGTAAATTAATAAATTTGTATAGAAAACCTATTTCAAAAATTGCACATGCAAAGGTGATTGCTTCTTCCCAAGCACTGTAAAATGTACTTCTGCAAATTTTGAAGATTTTTTTTCCACAAATAGTATGAGAAATAAAATAACAGAGTAGAAAATGTATTGCTCGAAAAGTAAAATAAGTTTCAGGCAATTAAAAAGTATAGCAAATGCACCCACAGCTCGATCATAGCATCCTAAGACTGAAGGGCGAAACTGCAGTCTTAGGATGCTATGATCGAGCTGTGGGTGCATTTGCTACAGTTCTGCCTCAGCCCTGGCTTACGGGCGGTAACTCATTGCACATTACCCAGCTTTAGCCTTCAAATTTCGAGTTGAGCCGCACCATAGTTTGCGGACGCTCGCTGGTAAGATAAATTCGCTTTATCTACCAGTTTGTTGGCTATCTTAGCTACAATAAGAGGATTTTTGCCTCCGGCTCGATCATTGGCTATTTCTAACTGAGGAGCCCATAATAAGGGCGAAACTGCAGTCTTAGGATGCTATGATCGAGCTGTGGGTGCATTTGCTACAGTTCTGCCTCAGCCCTGGCTTACGGGCGGTAACTCATTGCAAATTAAAAAGTGATTAATTATTTGAAGAAAATCAAACCGAGCAAAGTGAATAGAATAAAGCTCAAAAGTAAATAAAGTTTCTTACTTTGAAAACTAAATGTCCACGTAAGAAATCTGCAATTGACTTCACTTCTATCACGAAAAAACTTTTGGTGTGAAATTCAAATGGAATGCTGTTAATTATATAGTTTTAAATGAATTTTAAGAAATCTACGGTGAATTAAAAAAAAATCGAAGTTCTTTGTGCATCCTATCAGTATGCGGACAAATTTTGTACCAGTTTTCATACCCGAACGTTGCGTAAACTTTGCAGGAGAGCATTTGACTCGCAAGCTACGACGTAATCAAACTTTGAATTTCTTATATGTAGATTCAACAAATTAGTTTAAAGGCTTAACTGCAGTACGCATATACAGTGCCCGGCACTAATAAAATCACTGGATTATAAAATCATTCACTTTATAAAATCAAATCTGGAAGAACAGAATCATTACTATATCAAAACATGTTAAAACCATCCTTTAATAAAATCAATAGCGCCGTTTTATAAAATCAAATTTTTAGAGAGCATATGTTAACAAGAAGTTCTGTCAAGAACTAAACGAGCCTACTTTCCCGTACATCGACATCGGCATTCTCGCATCTGATCATTATTCTCTTGATTATCTGAGACTGAAAATTATGTCAAACATACCTTTTTAGCACTTAGAGCTGATTTCGAAAAGCAAAATATGCCTCTCTCATCAGATGAAATAGACACGTAAAAAGTAATTAACGAATAAATAAAGTTTTGTCACACCTTTTAAAGAGTGTAACTGTTACAGCTCCTTCGTAGAAAAATCCTCCATCGTTTTCAAAAAAAAAAAAAAAAATAATAATAATAATTAAAAAATCATTTCACTTTTAATCCGTTGCCAGTTGTTAAATATAAATAAAGAATAAAATGTTCTCGTGAATGAAAAATTTGTTACAAAAAAAATCGTCTGCAAAAAAAAATAATAATAATAAATAATAAAATAAAACAAATGAATAAATAAATAAAAAATCGTCTGCACGTCCAGTCATTTTTTTTCTGAGCTTGCATTTCCGCCATGTTCGCGGAGTCGGAGTCGGAATCAGAGTCCTCACAGAAGATTACTTAGAAAAGTACTTTACAAACATTTTTTATCAAAACCATTTTCTTACAAAGTTAGTTTGAAGGAAATCCGACTTTAAGTTCAGGATCAACATTCAACTTAAATTCCCCGTAGACGCTAATGTAAATTTTTTTTCTGAACGGTTCACTATTGAACGAAAAATGGTTTGAATCAAAAAGCGAAATATGGGAATGTATGGGAAAGTCTCTCCGAGATCTTTTAAACAAAAAAAAGTTTATTCCATTCAGACGGTTCACTCAAAAGTTATTAGATGGGGAAAGGTTGCCTGAGCGGTTCAATGTTGAACCAAAAATGTTCAAATTGAAAATTTAAATACGGTAATAAAGTATCCTTGCCGAGATGCTTCGAACAAAAAAAAAGTTTGTTGAAATCGGACTGTTCATTCAAAAGTTATTAGGGGTGACAGCTTGTTTGAACGGTTCAATGTTGAACGAAACATTGTTCAAATCGAAAATGTAGATACGGGAATGAAGTATCCTTGAAAAGATCTTTCGAACAAAAAAAAGTTTGTTCAAATCGGACTGTTCATTTAAAAGTTAGCATCGCGGGACAGGTTGTTTGAACGGTTCAAAGTTGAACCAAAAATTGTTCAAATCGAAAAATCAGATATGGGAATGAGCTGTACTCGCCGAGATCTTTCCAACAAAAAAAAGTTTGTCCAAATCGGAATGTTCTTTCAAAAGTTATTAGGGGGGGACAGACAGACCGACAGACCGACCGACCGACCGACGCACAAATTCCCCATCTCAATACCCTACTTTCAAATTTTTAATTTTTCGATATTCATTTTACCTTTTTATTTTTTTAACTTGGCGATATTTTTCGGACTTGGCGATATTTTTTTTAACTTGGCGATATTTTTTGGACTTGGCGACATTTTTAGATGCATTAAGCTACTTTCAATACTTTTTTCGTCTTTCTTTTATTTTTAACGGGAAAGTAGGCTAAAAACCGGGGGTGGGGGGTAGGGGGGAGAGATAACACGCTTTTTCTTGTCTGAATGAAACAAGAATTTTCTTTCTCTTCAAGAAAACAGAGGTTGATAGTTCATATTATTCAGTTTGAGCATAAATCGTTCGTTAGAAAAATATGCCTAAACGTCAAGATTTAAGAATGATTTTTTCTTTCATCATTCTATTTCTAAACAACAATGAGTCAATATTTTAAATCCCTCATGTAATTCAAAAAATGTACTTTTCACGTATGAGTTAAATTCGAGTTGTGTTTTAATTAACTTAATCTTCATTTTGATAATAGTAATTAATTTTTAATTTTGTTTTTACTTTAAAACCTTTTCTTTCTGTAATTTTATTTCTGCCAGTTTATAAAATCAGTCGCTTAATGAAATCAAATATCGTCGGCACAAATGTAATTTTAATATGCGGCGGGCACTGTATTTCTAAAAATGAAGTAAATATATTTCCACTTTTTAATTGTTGTTGAAAAAAATGAAGCAGAATTACAATTATGGCGAGACTTGAAGTTGAATGAAATTATGAGACAAGCAAATGCAACTTTCTCCACTTTTTTAACTGAGATTAGAAATGGCAAAAAGTTAGAACGAAGAAAGATTGAACAAATTTTATGTACGAGAGGAGAGACAGATTGGCCTAAAATTTTTAAGTTGATAAAATTATATACCGTTTAAAGTGTTCAAACTAAGAAACAATCTTAAATGCGTACAACAAATCAGTCAACCGTTTTACAATCTCTACAGTTTGGAAACTTTTTACGGAAAACTTTTCATCGTGGGAATTTTTGTTACTACAAGTTCTCGAATATAAAGCAATAAAACATTTCGTTAGAATACATACTCAATATTCAATACGGAAAACAATTAAGTTCTGTCGATCGGCCTAGTCCATGAACCGTTGCTGTGAATTTCACCTCTCCATGTATTTGATTCATATTTCCCTTTTACAATAATAAATAAAAAATAATACTGATTCCTAATGGCCATAAAGCACTGTATATAGGCAACGCCTCCTAAATACTGAATGCCTAGTACATTTGAGAGATGGGTTCCACTTTAAACGCCACCTTGCGACAATCCGATAATGCCGTTGTTACTTTTTGATTGGATAATTTTTAAATTTAAATTTAGAAATGAACCAATCGTTAATTTTTCTAAGAACTCCGGTAAATGGCAGTGCTTTGTGAACCAAGGGCATTTTGCAGCTATTGGCGATGGATCCAAACAGTATTCGAATTAAATTTTTTGATTGGTTGATTTTCAAATTTAAATTTAGAAATGAACCAATCGTTAATTTATCTTTTTCGAAGAACTCCGGTAGATGGCAGTGTATCGTGAACCAAGGACGAAACTTTGCTCTGTGCTAAAAGCCAGAAAGTTGCAGCCATTTAGTATTTAGGAGGCGTTGATATAGGCAACATATGCCATAAAGAACCCTCTCATGATCATGCAGATACGACTTTTATGCCTAGCACGGCACAGTATAGACGTCAATTATAGCTATATAAATATCTTTTCTTTTAGTGTCGTTTTTCATTTTTTAAAAGGTTTTTACCCTAATTTTCACTGACAGTACAATTTGTCAATCAATCAAAATATCCAAATTCTTTAAATCCGTAGTCAGTTTCAGTTAATATAGAAATCCTTTGAATTCTGAAATCTTTGTCTATAACAAATGGCTCAGTAAAAATTCACTTTTGTGAAATACTGCTTTTATGTATTTCGTTAAGGATGATCGAAAGCTGCATTTTGATGTTGTAGCTATTTAATTGTTAATATTTATTGTTATTATTTTAATGTTGTAGCTATTAAATGATCAAATAAAACATTTTTTAAGAAAGCTTCTGAGCAGTTCCATTTTAATGAAGGCATCATTGTTTACTACAAAACATCCTATAAGCACACTAGATATGTTATACCCTAGTTTTGCTGCGTGAGTATTATGAGGAACATATGGACTGCTGTAAAATGCAAATAAATTTTTAAGGTTTTCAGAAACAATATTCGTATGATAGTTTTCGGCTTAAAAACGGACGTAACATTTTAAGATACGCCGATTACTGAGTAAATAATATTCTTAAAACATTGTTTCCGGAATTCTTCAAAGTTTAACTGATTGAAAAACATGCAATGAATCCTGGATATATATATTTTTTTGAAATCTTTTCAGGATGTTATGTGAAAAGGTGATACGTCTGCTTAACGTATAAGTGCACCTCTATAGCGCTTTATTGTTAGCACTGCCTATGTACTTAAAAGATAAGCTATAAATAGGCGTTATAGAATGATGATGTAGTATAGGGTGATAGAAAAAAGCAAATTATTAATGTTCACAGTATTTAATTTTTCTCACACGGACAAAACCTTCTACAATAAGTATTTCAAGTTTCAAATCGAAATTGCTTTTAAATAATATCAGCTTAAGTTCCTAAAAATTGCCTAAATTATATGAATAACTACACTAAGTTTTTGAAAATTTTCCATAAACAAAAGCATTAAAACACATTTAACTTATAAAAAAAAAAAGAAGCTGCATAGAATTTAAGAAAATGTTGCTGTGAGTTTTTTTCAACAGAGAAAAGAACTATAAATACTCACGAATTACAGAGGGAAACTTCTTATCAGACGTGCTATTCAAAATGACTGGTCTTTTGAAGAGAGAAAAAGTTCTATTTGTTTAAAAAAATACTAGCTGATTATCGGTGTGAAAGGTTCGTTTTCCGGATACAAAGTTTGTGACATTGTGATTAATTTTGCAGTAAAACCTTAATGTGCCCCCATTTCAATTGAAATGTTATAATCTAAAACAAATTTTAATGTAAACTAAAGTGCTTTTAAAGAAGCTCGGATTGCCTGAATTATATAATCAATTTCACTGAAATGTTGAAGGAAAAAAAAAGGAAAATTAAAACTAGTTATGAATATCACATTTAGCTAACACTGATGAAAAGGCAAGCATTTCAGAAAAGTGTTATACTTCCAAGAAAAGATAATACTATGGAGCCCCTTATGTGATTCCAATTAATCTCATTGTGACTAATTGATGGTTGGCTAATGAGCGTGCCCAAAAATGGCGCATCTTCATTGACCCGTAACCCGGAGCATTTAGCAAACTAAGGCAGTAAAAAAGTAGCAGAACGATCACTCATCACTTTGGTGCTCTCTGCCAAAGTAAGGCCACTTTGGCAAGAGGACAGACTTTCTTTTAAAGGAACAAAATGGGGGATTGGAAGATGTGTTTTGTTAAAAAAAATCAAATAATAACGATGAAAAAAGGAGACAAGTGGAAAAAAAGAAGTTCAATCAACCAGATTAGATTATCAATTTGGCAAAAGAGGAAAGAACAAGTTATCCCGGAAAATGCAAATTCTAGGCTGTTTCTGGGAAACCAATTAGGAGTAAAAGAGCAAGAATTTGAGAAGAGTGGGAAGAGGAGGAAGGAGTTGGGGGGGGGGGGGACTTTTAAACGGGGACAGCAACTGACGACGGGTCATCAGTCAACGGTTACGGTTTGGCGGTGCGTTAACCCTTTGTGGTCCCCACACGGTGATGGTTGGAAAGTCTACTTGGCAAGTGCAAGGAAAAGGGAGGGTTGTCATACTCGGGGCTTGAGTGACACACTGGAAAACTTTTGCGCGTAAATTATTTAAGTTGTAGGAGAGAATGGAGGGTGAAAGCGAGAAAGATGCAATAGGAGGAAAAATAACAAATTAAATTGGAAGCGCAAGATTCCACAGCAAATATTTCTACAAATAATATAAAGAATGAATTGCAAATTTTTAATCCAACGTTTTTTAGCACTAATAAGCAAGGATACTGCAGACACGTGTTTCGGCGTTACAATTAACGCCTTTTTCAATGCGAAAAATTGGGAGCTTATGTAACGCCGAAACACGTGTCTGCAGTATCCCTGCTTATTAGTGCTAAAAAACGTTGGATTAAAAATTTGCAATTTATAATTTGCATTAAGGTACCAATTTTCTTAGTATAAAGAATGGTTTTCATGGACACATGTAAATTATTTTAACCGGATTTTGCTATGAGTGAGAACTTCGTCATATTTGTGCGATTTATATATCCTTATTGCTCCCCGACTCTTAAAGTTCATCTTGTCTATAAATTATACCGAAACGTAAAATTCCGTAAAATTAAAATGTTTCAAATATTTGTAGATTCAATTCCTGCCGACAGCTGTTTTCCGATTTTCGACATCTCTTAATCAACTGAGAAAATCAACTCGAAAAAATATACTTGCGTATAGATGATAAATGGAGACAAAAGGAAAAAGTAAGGATTTTTAACTTCGTTTTGGACTTAGCTATATTTGTACGATACATTAAGACACTTTTCATGCTATTTATGTCTTTCTTTGATTTTTACTGGAAATTAGGCTAAAAATGAGTTTTTTTTAATAATAATTTTCCTTTGTTAATAAAAAAATCTTGTTAATAAAAAATTCTGTTGAAAGTAAGTATAGTATAGCAATCGTTATTATTATATATATTATTCCTCAAATGTATTTTTTGTGACAACGCCATGACATCTTCAATAATTTATCATCTTTTAAAAGCAAAGTATCTTTTTAAAGATGTTTTTTTCCGTCGCTTTCGGCAAAAAAGATAGATATTGTTCGCATTTTAGATGTTTCGTCGAAAAAAGAAATCGATTGCTTTGAAGAAAAATGTTCAACGAAAAATGTCATTTATTAAGCATTGCTGTAATGTATAACAATCCGTAAGGGAAGAACAATCATTCAGTTGGTTAGTCGCGATCATGAGCTCGAATCATCATGGGCCCGAAATTTCTTTGACAGATTCCCTATCCAAATTTCCTTAAACACACAATTGACACTCATTGCTGGATTATGAACAACAGCCCTGTTGTTAAAGCTAGAAAATAATTTGTTTTTTCTACGGTAAATCGTTGCATACTTTGTTTTTAATGGTCATCGATTTTTTTTTTATTTTTCTAGGTATTGCGTTAATTTATTGCATCCTAAGATGGAAAGTAAATTAGCTAAGTTGTTCAAATCATTTTAATAAAGTTGTTAATATCATTTCAATGATGTTTTCCCCGCTAACAACCAAAAGTTAAACCAAGTCACACTCGTTTTTTTTTCATTTTCTTTTTTAAATCTAGGCTTCTAAATTCCTTCTGTTAAAGGCAAGTATTTCGCACGGGTCAGCAAGTTTTGTGTAAAAAAGTATTAATTTTTACGAATTGATATAAATGTGATCTAAATTATTAATATTTATAAAAATATAAAACTATTGATCCTACTTCTGCTGAGATGGAACAGTCTCTCCTCTGAGTAATAAAAACTGAAAATGTGTTCCTGTTAATATTTGGTTAGAGACAGAAGTTAAAGTGTAAACCATTCATTTTTGAAGTATGCATAACTAATCGGATACTGTCAAGGCGAGTCAAAAGTTTTGCAACAAAATACCCTTTTTTCCCTTTAGTAATCCGTTGTTAACTTTTGAAAAATAGCATTTGAAGTACAGGACATAAGGGTTAATTTAAATCACAAATATTACAGAAATTAAATAAAAATAAACTGAAAACATTGTAACAAATATTTTGTTTTCAGCACATCTATACTTAACTATTTTAACTTGCTATAAAAATAGCTATAAGGTTATATTAAAAAAAAAAAAATAAAATCAACCACTTTTTTTTATTTTCAGTCAATGATGTAATTACCATTGTTATCAACAACTGCCTTATGTCATCTAGTTTGAATTTTACTTAATTTCGTCATAAATTCAAATTCTATTACATATACTACAACTTTGAAAATAAATGCAGGCCCTAAATATTAGGTCCCTTTGTACTAGTTGGCGCATGGGTTAATCGTAGCCTGTACATAGGAAGAAAAGGTTGAGAAGTTTAATTTGTGCTTTTCCCCCAGATTCATTTTTAAAAACTTTTCAGGGTCTCACAATTCTTGACTGATGAATTTTTTTAGGTCGCGAGGAGGGTAGAAATTGGAATAAAAAAATTTCCACACAGAAAAATCAGCCTTTTTTTTCGTTCCGTCATCATACTCGTACGAAAGCTGTTTCTATTAAAATCAAATTTTTGTCAGCAAAGCTCTCCCGTTTTTACTTTTTTCCTTCTCCTGCTTTTCCTTCCTTGTTTCCGACTTTTTACTACATCATGTTTAATGTTTGATCAGAGACACGCCTAAGCTAATGCACGAAATGAAGAGAAAAAATGAGAGAAAAGAAAAACACATTCAAAGTAAGGAGGAAGGGTTAGGAAGGGAGGAAATTATTCCCCAAAATTTGAATAGTGATGCTTTCATCGGAGTTTGTTATGCTTTGGCTGAAATGCAAATCCTGAAACGTCACTCTGTGCAGTAAAACATAGATTATAGATGAAGATTATTATTTTTGTTTCGAGTTTCTTCAACTGTTACACTGCTTTTATTTTTTGTGTGCCTCAAAATGAAATTTTGCATAGGTGGTATGCAGGAGAATTGAATATACGAGAATATTTTTTGCATATTTCAGCTATGGATATTTTCTGCTTTTTGCAGATATATCATGTGATTTGCTTATATTAACAAATGTCATACATAACGAAGATCATTTAAAATTCGTCAAAAACTTTACAGCCCTACGAACTTCGAAAATGTCACAGTTGATGAAAATTTCACCCTTCTTCTCTTGGGGTACGAAGTGAGGAGCAGATTGTTTTTTTGGATTGACCTTGTTTATGATTTGTTTTTGTAAAAACAATCAGTACAAACAAAATTCGAACTCAAAATTTGGAAATTAAGGTATATCCTTCCTCGTAGATGATAAAAAAAAGGAAAAATACCTTTGAGAACTCTATTATATTCATTTAGAGTCGGTATTGCCACTGAATCAGTATCCATTAAGATGGAATCAAAAATTTCATTTTAGGTAAAATTTTTCCTTCATTGCCATGACTTCGAGCATTCTTTATTTTATTTTTAAAAATAGTTTAGACGTTATACTAAGATTCAAAAAGAAAAAAAATCATCTATAGGTACGAATAAGCATATCATTAAGGCGATATAATTAACCAAAACTCAACTAAATAACCATCTTTGGGTCAAGACCCATACACTGTCAAAAATTCAGGAATCTTTTATGGTAAATGTTACTGTAAAATGTAGCATTTGCCGTGCAGAAATTTTTTACAGTAAATTGTACCGATAAAAAAATTGCGATTGCAGCGCCAATTGATCACCACGTGACTTACTGTGCGATGCACATGACACCCACTTCCGCTCTCTTGATGTGTATCATCTAGTACCGTGGATAGTAAAGCAGTGTGTAAACATTGGTCCCGGGTTCGATCCTTGTCGTTCGTGTCTCACGCTTTTTAATTCTCGTTTTCTCTTCCGTAAACTTTACAGTAAAAAAGTATTTTACAGTAAAAGTTACTGGCAATATGGATGCCAGTAACTTTTACCGTAAAATTTCAGGAAAATTTCTAACAGCGTAGCTTTAGAGGATTACAAAACGTATCAGAAAATTCCTCGTCAGAGAAGAGAGCCTGAGAGGTAGAAAAAATCATTTTTTTTTTTAAAAAAACGTTGTTCGAGATGTATATAAGCACTTTTTGATATTGTTCAATTCAGATTACTGATCAACAAATGAGCAAGCGTGAATGAAATTTTCCCCCAAAATTATCTCAATCCATTAATATGCGATGCACATGACACCCACTTCCGCTCTCTTGATGTGTATCCTCTAGTACCGTGGATAGTAAAGCAGTGTGTAAACATTGGTCCCGGGTTCGATCCTTGTCGTTCGTGTCTCACGCTTTTTAATTCTCGTTTTCTCTTCCGTAAACTTTACAGTAAAAAAGTATTTTACAGTAAAAGTTACTGGCAATATGGATGCCAGTAACTTTTACCGTAAAATTTCAGGAAAATTTCTAACAGCGTAGCTTTAGAGGATTACAAAACGTATCAGAAAATTCCTCGTCAGAGAAGAGAGCCTGAGAGGTAGAAAAAATCATTTTTTTTTTTAAAAAACGTTGTTCGAGATGTATATAAGCACTTTTTGATATTGTGCAATTCAGATTACTGATCAACAAATGAGCAAGCGTGAATGAAATTTTCCCCCAAAATTATCTCAATCCATTAATATGCGATGCACATGACACCCACTTCCGCTCTCTTGATGTGTATCCTCTAGTACCGTGGATAGTAAAGCAGTGTGTAAACATTGGTCCCGGGTTCGATCCTTGTCGTTCGTGTCTCACGCTTTTTAATTCTCGTTTTCTCTTCCGTAAACTTTACAGTAAAAAAGTATTTTACAGTAAAAGTTACTGGCAATATGGATGCCAGTAACTTTTACCGTAAAATTTCAGGAAAATTTCTAACAGCGTAGCTTTAGAGGATTACAAAACGTATCAGAAAATTCCTCGTCAGAGAAGAGAGCCTGAGAGGTAGAAAAAATCATTTTTTTTTTTTAAAAAACGTTGTTCGAGATGTATATAAGCACTTTTTGATATTGTTCAATTCAGATTACTGATCAACAAATGAGCAAGCGTGAATGAAATTTTCCCCCAAAATTATCTCAATCCATTAATATGCGATGCACATGACACCCACTTCCGCTCTCTTGATGTGTATCCTCTAGTACCGTGGATAGTAAAGCAGTGTGTAAACATTGGTCCCGGGTTCGATCCTTGTCGTTCGTATCTCGCGCTTTTTAATTCTCGTTTTCTCTTCCGTAAACTTTGCAGTAAAAAAATATTTTACAGTAAAAGTTGCTAGCGACATGAATGCCAATAACTTTTACCGTAAAATTTCAGGAAAATTTTTAACAGCGTAGCTTTAGAGGATTACAAAATGTATCAGAAAATTCCTCATCAGAGAACTTAGCCTGAGAGGTAGAAAAAATCATTTTTTTTCTTCCAAAAACGTTGTTCGAGACGTATATAAGCACTTTTTGATATTGTTCAATTCAGATTACTGATCAACAAATGAGCAAGCGTGAATGAAATTTTCCCCCAAAATTATCTCAATCCTTTAATAGCTAATAAAATCATAAGAGACATAGAGCAAACTAATTTTTTTTGAACGTTTGATTTGATGAATCCACTTGGCGACCATTCAGAGGAGTTGGGTGGCCACTGCTAAGGGAGTTTTAATAACTAGGTCTATGCGACGAAGAATCCGTGCCACAAAAATTGGCCATTAAGAGAGGTGGCCGCTTAGTAGAGGTGACCACTAGAAGAGGTTTTACTGTATTCGCTGCTTTTATTTTATAGGATTTTTTTTTCCTGAATTGCTTACAGTTGATACTCCCATCGCATCAACATTGTAAATTTATTCTAGACCAATTTTTTTTCTGATAAGATGCCTAAGAATTCCCTAACAGTACTTTTGTTGAAAGTGATAATCATAAGTAAACTAATTGAATCAAATCG
Organism: Uloborus plumipes; assembly: GCA_038373865.1. Lineage (NCBI taxonomy): Eukaryota > Metazoa > Arthropoda > Arachnida > Araneae > Uloboridae > Uloborus > Uloborus plumipes. Next base: position 39,544 of record JAXGGA010002073.1, on the reverse strand, counting down.
CACATCTTGATAAATTTCATAAAAAAATAGAAAAGTAAGTTTCAATAATATTTTGATAAAAATCCGAAAGTTTTCAAAAAGAAATATATTGACGAAAAATACATGCTTTAAATTAATAATTATACAACATTTATTGCTGTTAATCACAAGTTAAAATGCAACTTTCTTTGACTAATTGGGAGAAAGATGATTGCTTAAAATTAATTAAATGGGATAGTACTGCTTAAAATGTCTAAATGGGGGCAGCTCAAATCAGCATAGAACTCACAACTTTCCGAAGCAGTTATTTTGAGGAAAATATAATTAACATAAAAAAGGGTAGTACTTTTGAACCGCCCCCTCCCCCCAGCCCACCTTTGTGGTTCTCTCCGTCATGTCGGAAAAATGAGGTTGGAAAAATATATTTAATTTAATGTAATAAGTATAAGTTAAACATAAAAAATGTGAGTTTATTATATAATTAATACTAGCCGGGTACCCGGCCCTGCCCGGGTTTCTGTGGGTGTAGGGTGGTTTAGTGAAACTCATTCATAAATTTCCCAACACTAAAGTGCATATCTATAAACATAATGGCTACTTCTGTAAACAATGGCTATGTTATGAATAAACTATAAAAAAAATAATGCAAGCTAAAAAAAAAATAGCAAGCTACAAATAATGTTTGAGTAAATAGGAAATGTTATAAGCTTGGTATACTAAAATAAATATATATTTACAGTATCAATCGCACTGAAATTAACCATTTACAAATATTACCCGTTAAATAAGTCCCATTATTAGTTTCTATCCTCGTGACAACATTGGTGAGGTGAAAACATCTTATGTACCTAATTTAGAAATTTTTTTGACTATAAACACTTTCTATTCTCTAACTATTGCCAAAATCAATTTTTTTTCACCCGTTAGCGATTGTTGGCTCAGATAAATATTAAAATCCTTAGAAGGCAATAAATTCCATACTTACTCCAGAGAAGCCTTGGTTCAAAATTTTCAATATGATTACAATCAATACTGTTGCTGCATGGCACCAAATTTTTGCAACAATGGGTTGAAAATTTAATCATTTAATGGGGAAATGACATAAAATTAACTGTTTTCCATAATAACTTTTTTAAACTAAGCTTTTTAGAAATAAATTATAGCTTATCCTGCTCCCTGTTACTGTAGCTATCTAGGGTGAAAAAATGGTTAAATTCGGTCCAGTAGTTTGGAAGATTACCCCGGACATACGTTTTCAAAAGTAGTCTTTTATGTATATAGATTAAAAAGCGTTTGGCTTTGTTAAAATAGTTATTACTATTACATTTTTTTCTTTCCGACAAAACATTTTACCAATTACGAATGATTTCATAAAAAAAATAAATGAAGCTAACATATATAGTCCTAATATGAAGATATTTTACAATTGCGTAAAGAATTTATTGCACCTATTCAATGAATACAAAGTAAACGTACCTCTCTAATTAGAGTTTAAATTAATTTAGTAAAAAATATAAATGGATAACAATTACCACGAATAACATGCACATATTAAGTTTATCTCCTTTCGTGTGTAGTTGTATATATTTGCATTCTCTACTGAATAAAAAAAATAGTTTACCTTTAGTTTCAAGATGAATACCCAATTATACGCATTGTCGGTAAACGTGAATTTCCAGGAATGCTGGTTTACCTCACTTATTTCCGGTACGTTAGCTGAAGCGGGATCATTTGTTAATCCTCATCACAAGCTTAAATACCGAATTTGAAAATAATATGGTGAGCCAAATGTCCTCTAAGCTAAACCTGTCATGTCTCCCACACATAAAAAACTCTTAATGTTTTATTCAATTCAAAGTTTACAAATTAAAGATAAAAAACAAAGCAAAAAAAGTCTTAAAATTCTATTAAATTTAAATAAAAGGAATTTAAAAAATATAATTAAACCAGGAAAAAAATATTTTTGGAAAAAAAAATAGAACCGACTTCAGTTGGAAATTGCTCTAAAAAGTAAAAAATAATTTTTTTCTTTGAACACCATCGAAACTACTTTTAAACATAAGTTTTGAAGTCGGCGCAAAAACGATAGGTAAAATGATATTTAACCATATTTTGCCAACATTTTTTCAGAGAAACCATTGAAAATTAAAAGCAGAATATTTGTACCATTACACGAATGTGTGGTATAATCAATGAAATGAATCCATTAAAATTTATATTTATAGTTGAATTTAGTTGCGTATGATTCTATTCATTGTTTTTGCGTCGACTTCAAAACTTATGTTTAAAAGTAGTTTCCATGGTGTTCAAAGAAAAAAAATATTTTTTACTTTTTAGAGCAATTTCCAACTGAAGTCGGTTCTATTTTTTTTTTTTCCAAAAACATTTTATTTCATTCTTTATATTGTAAATGCACTTAAAATAATCAAAATATAGTTAAAAAGCTATGCTGCTGTTTAAAAAACTTGTAGACCTGGGCTCGATCTCATTCCATCAGGAACTTCAACCCGACGCTTTTAACCACTTGAACATCGGGTCGCTCATTGAAGTAAGGATTTACGATAGCACGTATTGTTTTTAAATAACATGAAATTTTAGTTTTTCGATCATAACTTTTTTTCTAGTGAACAAATATCGTCATATGAATACATGGTACCTAAGTTAACCATCTCCTATCGATTTAAAAAAAAAATCGTCCAAATCAGTTCAGTAGGTCACATGTTATGTGCGAAAAAAAAAAAAAAAAAAAAAAAAAAACATACGCTTTGAATTGAGAACCTCCTCCTTTTTTGAAGTCGGAATAAATTGAAAGTAAAAGTAAGTAATTTGAATTGTGGGAGAAGGGGTTAGTGTAAGACTTGGAAAATTGGTGCAAGTTTTTGCATTTCATTGAAAATAATTTCCAACTAAAGTGGACTCTTTAGCTTTTTCAAACACCACAAATCAAAATCTTATTTTTTAAAAATTTGTGTCACTTTAATGGTCGTTCATACCCCCCCCCCTCGCAGTGCAAAAAAAAACATTACACAGCAGATTTTGCCTAATAACTCAACACTCATGGTGTTTGATACATTTTATTTGTTTGTAATGGTGTTTTTTGGTCACAACCAACATGAAAATCACAAAAAATAGTTACTTTAATTTTTAACATATATTTATCATCTTCAGAATTTTTTACTTTAAATTTAACCTTGAATTTGACGTAAATGCAAGGTATAAAATACAGAATTTTATAAAGGTACAAAAATTAACATAATATAATTGATTGTGAATATAATTTTTGAAAAAATAATATAAGTGCCGCAAATCAAAAACCATTTATTGCCACAATCGATTCAGAGCCCCCAAAAATGACGCAAACGTCCATAAGAAAATTCTACAGCATCGAAGGACCCCATTGCCAATTTTAACAAAGATCCGACCAAAACTGTCATTTTGTACTATAAAAAAATATGGGGTACATCCCTATGGGGGGAGGGATGTACCTGCATAAGGACATTACAATCATTAAAAGCATTCAAAAAAAAAAAAAAAACATGCAGCTGTTTGAAAAAATCCTTGCAGACCTGGACTCGATCTCACTCCATCAGGAACTTCAACCCGACTCGCATAGCCACTTGACCATCGGGTCGCTCATTGAAGTAGGGATTTACGATACCACATATTGCTTTAAATGACATGAAATGTTAGTTTTTCGATCATAACTTTTTTTCTAGTGAACAAATATCGTCATATGAGTACATGGTACCTAAATTACACCATCTCCTAGCGATTAAAAAAAAATCGTCCAAATCGGTTCAGTAGATCAGATGCTATGTGCGAACAAACAAAAAAAAAAGTATACGCTTTGAATTGAGAACCTCCTCCTTTTTCGAAGTCGGTTAAAAAGATGCAAAATGAAAAACAAAACGTAACAGTGAAGTAGTCCTAATATCGCTTTCAACATTTTCATTATACAGCAACAGCGAAGATCCCGCCTTTAATAAAACAAAAAAGATAAACAGCTTGGTAAATTACAAAGAAACAAGCTGGCTTAAGTTTATACACATATCCATCTTTACTTCCAGATCATTCAAATTAAATAACAGGTCTCATTACTCGTTTCTCCAGACCTCCCGCAGCTAACACCTCAATCAAAATTGGCGAAGGAATTCGGTCTGGGTTAAAAAATAATTCTCGAAGTCGGGGCAAAAAAAGAAATCTTGGAGAAATGACGGGGGAAAAAAGTAATAATCTGACGTATATAAAGATGATAGAATTGGAGAATCATTGGAACTCCTGGGCTGGGAGTTATTCGAATTTTTATATTATTTTATTTATTGTGCGACGATTTTGCTTAAGTACCCCTTTCCATAACGGCTTACAAGAACTTAACACGCTCTGAAGGTACCAGCGCGAGTATTCCAGGGTGGAAAGGGGGGGGGGGAGGTTCGAAGATCAGAACAAAAAACGGTGGGATGTGGGGGAGGGTTTTCCTGAGAACACGCTCTAGTAAGCTCTCCTCGCATCATCATGTACTGTGTTAAGAGACCTACTCGCGCCTCGTGCAAAAATTTCCCTCGGTGGGAGGGGGCTTGACGGGGGGTCTCCGAGAAGAAGAGATCAAGTGACGATCCTCACTTCGAATATGATTGTGCATTTCGGAATGATGAACTCCAGAAAGTATCAGTGGGAGCGGAATGAGCGAGAGAAAAGAAAAATTGCGAGCGAAGGAAGAGGTTCGAATTTGGAACATCGCGGATAAATTTTTTCCTGTAGTTATTGTCTGCTGAGCGGTCGGTGCGAACCAGAAAAGTGACTTATGAAGATGTATCGCGGATCCGGAGATACTCCGTACCTTAATGATTCCACGGACACTGATTTCAAGCGCTTTTTTTTCTGTTTTTTTGTTCGTTTTCTTGGAATCTTTTTCCACCTCCCCCTGACAATGTCTTCCTTTTTATTTTCCCCATCTCCAGCCTCCGTGGATTTCTGATTCTTTCGCAGCTTTTTTTTTTTCACGCTTGTCTTCAGTCATCAAGCTTGTCACTGATATCTTTGTCGTTTAGACATTATGCTCGTGTGTCTGGCGCTAAAGAGGAAAATACGAATTGGTTCAAAATGCTGTTAAGAGAGATAGATCATACAGCAGATGACACTTTCCAGCCTTGGCAATGGTTATTGCCAGATGCAAGAAGCGACAATTGCTTTTTTAAAGGAGGTAAAAATTATTTCCAGTAACTACCTTCATGGGAGGAGGGCTGAAGTATCAGAGGCATCGAAAAAACGATACAAAATTGTAAAAACTATGAATGTTCAGATTTTTATTTTTGGAATGTTATTACGGTTCTCTGAAAGATGCTTAGCGTGAAACTCTCACTTTTTTGTTCTTTTCTTTTTTAAGTGGACTACTTCTTCAAGTTCTGAATCGACAATTGAATAAATGATGCTTAATAGCCATATTTAAAACGGATAGCCTTAATAGCCGTCATCATTTTCGTATTTCCTGTCGGTTGTTAAGGTGGTAATTTTAAGAAAATGATATTGTAAATGGTGGGATGTTAGAGCTGATGGGATTGCCTTTTTATTCCTACTTGATTTTTTCTTTGATATTAAATTTTGGCTGTTATTACAAACTGAGTTGTTGATTCTGTTTTAAGAAAATCACAACCTAGGGATAAACATTGCGATTTAATGATATGTTTTAAAGTATTGAACATTAAAAAGTATCCAGTTAAATCACAATATACCTTGTAGATTTCGCAATGAATTGCAGGTGTTTTTCCAAGTATTATTCCAAGTATTTTCATATATTTTATATCTAGTTCGTGAAATTAGCAAAACTGTAATTCGTGGACCAGAATTCAGACACTATGACTTCAATAAGTAAATGATTAAGGTAAGAAATATAATATGAACTTTCTTCAACGAATTACGTTCTGCAATGAAATATTACAATCATAACATTAAAAATTGTTTTTAATTAGTTAAAAAAACTTTTTTCAAACATTATTTTCAAATTTATATGCTGCATAGTTAAGAGTGTAAAATAGGTATATTCAACCCAAAGTCAAGTTATATTTTAATCTTGACTGAACAGATTTCCCATCAAGAATCAAGAATTGAAAAACTCCTAGAGATCAAAATATTAACTGAACTTTTATACATAAATCTTTTTCTATATGTATTCAGTCAAAACATACAGTTCAAAAAATGTAAGGAAGTATGTAATTAGTACTTATTTGTTCCGTTAAGGAAAGATAATATATCGTAAATGTGATTTGATTCACTTTTCCAATTAAAAACCCTATGGTTAAACTGGTAAGCATATTGAAGCGAAATGCCTCGTTAATAATTTATGGGGCTTTTATGAAAACGTTTAAGTGAAAAGAATTGAAAAACAAAAATTGCTTTAAAAATGGTATTAAGGCTACTAAAACTAGTAGATATTAATAACAATTGAAAAAGTGATCTGAAGGTAACTAATTTGTAATATTATGTCTCAAAATACTACAAGAACCATTTTTAATTGCCTCAGAATCATTGTAATCCACGTCTTTGAGATAACTTGTAGTTGTAATTCTAAACTAGGAGCAGGAGGGGATCCTGATTTGTTGTCCTGAATTGTTGTTGTCTCATTTAGAGAGAATTAGATTAGAGATTGGCACAAAAACTCATTTATTTATCTCGGTAAAGTACCAAATATGGAACTCGTACTAAGCTCTCGAAAGTCTTATTAGACATTCTAGCTATCTTATTTAAATCAACTATTTGTTCATTTCCTAAATTGGGCCTAAATTTGTGATGTATAAAAATATGCTTATATATATAATTTTTAAGTATACCAATGATTTAGTTATTAGATCAAAATTATTTGAAGGGCATGTTCACCAATCTTATTTGGCATTAATTAATTCTGATGCAATCTTAAACGAAAACTTAAAAAGAAATATCATTCAAATGAAATTAGTAATTTTGCCATTCATAAATGAATTGCGAAATTACATTCATACATACTTAGTTTAAAAGAAATTAAAAAGCATCTCTAAAAAATGAATGTTTTGATAACAGCAAAGACATGTACTTTTCACCATTCGTAAATATTCAACAAAAGAAAATTATTATTAAAGAACACGAACAAAGCAAATAAGACAGAGCGAAAATTTTATATAATGAAATAAAAAAAAGAAATTGAATAGAAGTTGAATAGTTAAAATTTAATGCAATTAAACGAAGTAAGGATTGAAAGATTAATTTAAAAAAAAGAAAAAACAAACCAAAAGATGTACTTTGGAAAATTTTTAGTGATAAATTTCTACCTGATTGTTAAAAATATGAACGAAATCAAAGACATTTTTGCTGATCTTACAATTTAAACAATGTTTCTGTAGATCTGCACCACTTTTGAAGCAATATATTTGAAGGATTTATATTTTTTCTAAAAGTTATTTCATTGAAGAAATTCACTTTGAAGGAAGCATAAAACTAGATAACTTTCGTTATTTTAAGATTTTCATTAATATTTCTTCGCAATAAAAATTAATTTAACTTCATGATAGCGAAATAGTTTCTCAAAACGTGCAGAATACTATTTTAACCGCTATGAAAAATACCATTAAATTTCTGTGAGTGTGTAAACAAAAAAAGAAACCATCCGGGAGAAACGATACTTTTTAAGAGTATGCAATAATTTTAAGCAGGCGATCTTTTTTCAAAATAGGTTGTGCTTTAAAAATAACAATTTCGTTACTTGAATTACCTAAATAATTAAATCATACATCAATTATTTTAAGCACTTTTTGAAATATTAAAAGAATAGCTCTCAATAATTGTGACTTCTAAATTATCCGGTTCATTTAAAAACAGCAAATGACATTAGGATATATTTTCTGCAAGGGAATGGAAAAAGAAAACCATTTTTGACATTACCATAAAAATCATTTTCCAGGCTTCTTAGAATCAATAAAGCAATTGTTGCCAAAATCAGGTGGATAAGAAGCTCATTATTATACAACAATCACAGGTTGTTTGCTAATTCCTTTAAGAAGCTCCTCTCAAGAAAGTTTAACTTTTATATTAAAATCTTCTGACATCTTTAATTGTTTCTAACTGCTAACGACTGAGCGGCGTTCTTTTTATGCAAGAGGAGCGGATTTTTGCCGGCGGCCGTTGGAAAGACGAAAATTTTAAGACATTAACCAAGGATGAAAGGCAAAGTTTTCGGAATAATTATCAACAAACAGTAAAAAGCTTCGCAAGTTCGTTTTCCCATTTTAATGAGGGGGGAGACTAATTTTCGTCTCTCCGGCTTTAATTGCCCTAGTCGCACAAATTAGGCGAATCGGTGCGACTGCCTGGGCAATGATTTTCCTTTGCAGTTGTCGGCATTACTTTTGTCGATTTGCACGTAATTGCGTCGATACCTGAAGGCGTGGAAAAATCGGGATTGCATAATTAGATAGAAATGCCGGTGGGGTGTCTTCGCGCGTGGGTTTTGTTGGCGATCGTAAATACGGGGTTCATCGGCAAATTCTTCACCAGAGGTGGATTACTGCCTATGTGTGTACTTATTTACTGTGTCGCTGACGAGGGTTTCAATTAAATGCCTCCGTGCAAATAAAAGGGAGAAAAAAAATTTGAGTAGCTGTCCAATGTCGACTCCTTTTGAAATATATGGTTTACTTTTGACAAAAATGAGTATGAAAAAAGTTTCAAATATGCTAAGCTTTTCTTGACGGCAGATATTTGAAGAGTTTAATTTGTATTAAGCGTATATTTATCCTATTTCATCTATGTAAAGGGCGTTAGGTTCAAAATCGTGAAAATGAATTATCATTCCAGTAGGGATTAAAACTGGGGATAATATTTAAGGGCCAATTGTCTGCAGTAATTTTCATTATTAGCCATTATTCTAAAACATTGGTCACGTTTTGCTTACTCAACGTGCAAAACTATATATTTTTACGTCATCATAATTTAGAGTACTAAATACATTAATTAATGTAAATAATATACTTTTAAACATATTTCAACAAAGGTTCCCTCCTGATTTTGAAAAAAAAGTTTTTATCTATGATTTAATGCCTTTTACAGCTTAAGGTCATGATTTTAATTTTTAAAACGGTGATCGACTGCTGATTGACAGCAGCTTTTTGAATCACTCTTCTTTCATTTAAACATGATCTCTAATTTTACCCTTTACGATTCAGGCAAGCTTAAAAAAATAAGAATAGTGTCTACACAGATAAAATCAGTTGAACTCCTAAACATATTTACTTGTATTTTTAAATATGTGCAGCATTTTAAAAATATTAAACAGCACTAAATAAAATCTAATTTTCCTTAAGAGTACTCTTTTTAGGGATCACCAATATCCCTAACAGAGATGGAGGTAACAAACTTCTAGGAGAAGCCGATATTAGGTTAAAAATTATGATAAAATTGAGATAAATCTTAATTTTGCACTCCAGCGAAGAGTCCAAAAAATTTTTCTGACTCGACTTCTTAAAGTAAAGGGAAGAACAAGAGCAAGAAGATAAAAGTTGAATTCACATTACATTAGTTTACAAAAAAAAAAAAAAGAGAAAAAGTTTGTGATTTTTTAAAACTTTTTATTTTAATGTGAAATGAGGGGTTGAATTTAAACATGTAAGCAGTTTCTCTCCATCACCAACAAATTTTTGGTAGCATTCACATTCAACTGAAGTTTCAAAGAAATGCGCATATTCACATAAATAACTAATACAAATATAATGATCAAAAATTTAGTTGTTGTTCATTTGTTTTTGTATTTGGCATCAGGAACCCCCCCCTCCCCCTAAGTGTTCCGAAATAACCAACAAGCGTTCATTTAATTGGACAGTGGGAGGCTCCCCAAAGATGTTTCTTTCCAGCTGTACACCAATAATACGTGAAAATTGTAGTTTTAAGAATTGAAATCCTGCACCAGTGTTACCAGTTTTTTCCAGAAAGTTTTTAACAATGTTTAACTTTATATGAAGGGCCGTTAAAATAGGTTTTTTTAATTCAATATTGCTATACAGGAGAAGACAGTATTGTCTAAAGCACAAGCAGTTAATACATTTTTGCCTACTTTTTCGTAAATGAAAAAGAAAGACGAAAAAATCATTAAAAGTTTTAATGCTCCTAAAACATATAGAAAAATCCAAAAATAAAAAAAAGTCAAAATAAATAAATTAAACAAATATCAAAAAATTTGAAATTGGAAAGTAAGGTTTCGAGATGGCGACGTCATTTTTTTATTAGCAATCTAACTAGAAAAAAAATGTCGAAAGATTCCGACGAGAACACATCATTCCTTGACTTTGAAATTTCTTTTGATTCCTTTATTGGGCTTTTGATATGAACAATTCTTCGTTCAATTTTGTACAGTTCAAAAAATCTTTCCCTACCTAATAAATTTTAAGTAAATAGTCCGATTTGAGCAATTTTTTTAATGTTGAATTTGCGAAAAACAAAAGGAACAAGAAACTAAGGTCTTAAAAGAGGGAGAGATAAATATAGGAAGGATTGAGAACGAATAACCATAGCAAGAAGAGGGAAATATTTACTGTTTGTTGCTTTATAACTGAATGAAGTTACTATACCACTGTGTTGCATTGCTTTTATGGCAGTTATATTGCATTTCAATTATCTCAAATTCACAAATTTATGCTCGATCACTGCTGAAGGTATTCAGAAATTATAGAGACCTTTATTACAACCCTACTTCAAACTGCGCGAAAATAAATAAAAGAAAAACTTTCGAATCTTATGAATGATCAGAGTTTATCTACCGGGAAATAAGTTTTGCAAACATGTAAATGAAGTTGTTTTTATGAAATCATACGTCCTATGCAATTATTCACTAGTACAAAACATTTAATGAAAGGAACTAAAGGACAATTCCACCGTTACGCACGTAACAATAAAACTGTAAGCATAATTGTTATTTTTTTTTAATCAAGGAATCATCACCAAAATTTAGTGAAGCATAGAACCTATCAAATTATATAATTTAAAAAAATAGATTTTTATCTAACCAACCCTGCTATGCATGTTTAAAATTTGATTGTTACGTTCGCAACGGTGGAAATTCCCTAATTTAAAATTATCGAACGATAACTAACCAGTTTAAGTGTAAACGACGAAAGAAAAAAAAAAAAAAAGGAAAAAAGCCGAATTCACTCAAAAACGGCACCAAAAAACTACTGATACTCGAGTTAGTAATTTCATAGCGTAATGCGAAAGGTTTGCTCGAAAGGTGCGAGATTGGTGTGAAAATTAATTATGATTTTTCTAGCGACTGAAAGCGAGAAGCGATGCTCGTTCGCCATAAATTCAAAATATTTGACAAAAGTTGGAGGATAATTTCACACTCCCAGCAAATACGCGTATATTTGGATACGGACCCCTGACTTATGACTTCCACTATACATTCGAAGATGGCTTTTCTGCAACTTGCAATACTAGAGTAAACTTCATCACGATTTGAGAAGACACAGGCTCGACTAAAATTAAAAAACAAGAGACACACACATACGCTCTCTTTCGCAGAGGCGTCTAATAATAATAATAAAAGAAGGCAAAAAGGGGGCAGAAGTTAATGCCACTCTCCTTCGTCGAAAAGCCTCGGAGGTGAACTGCGTGCCTCATTACGGAATCTGTTACAAGATACAGCCGAAATTAAGTTTGCGCCAAGAGCACTCGGCTGAGTCCGTTTGACAGAGAAAGAGAGAGAAAATCACGCCGTCGATTTTGCGCGAAGGAACCAAGAGTGAGGGTTTAATGAAAACTGAGATCAAAGCAGACGCTTACTAGCAAAGTGCACACTGATTGGGGTGGCGAAGGATATGGATTCGCATTTTTATCTCTTTCGGGAATTATCAGCTTTTTTTGGCGGGGGAACTCTTAAGATGCTGAGTGTACTCCAAATACTGAAAGCGGCTCGTTGGTCCGTGTTAAATGCATGGTAATTCAGACGCTGCGTTGGATAGTTAAATTATTGTGTTTTGATGTTTTTCGAGTGGGATCAACACATGCAATACTTAAAAGCGAATTGAATGCAATTAAGACACGAAGAATCTCTATATCACTAATTATTTATGGCTTCTGGTGTTTAAAACAAGTGACCAACTTGTTGGCATTTACACCTGTATTGTCAGGTATGTTGTACGCTATCAGGTAGAGTGAGTGTCTAGCAGGTTCGTCATTTGGTTCTACCCAATTTCTTCCTTGTTCAGATTCAACTGACAGACTTTAGGAGGTTCAAGAGGGGGAAAACGCTCCCTCTATCTTTAAAAAATTAAGGTATTTATGTACAAGTTGATTTTTTTTTTGCTATACAGTATCTCCTTGATATATCGCGAGAGTCGGAGATCAAACAAAGAGCACGATATATCCGGAAACTAGCTATATTCAAGGTTATATAAACTGCGATTCAATTAAGGTACAAATTAGTGCTATTTGTATCTGCAAAAAGATTGGTTTATTATCATGTTTGGTCGATTTTTTTCTGAGTGAATAAATCAGAACTTTGTTTTGAAAATTACAGTAAGTAAAGTAAGAGCAATGCCTTTTGTATTATAACTTGTACAAAAAGATTAAGTTTATTTTCGGCATCAACTTTGTACCTTTAAAGAAAACAGGGGATGAGATTTTCCCATATTTAATGAGGAAAATTGAAAGTATATTTTCCTAAAGAATTTTTTTTTATTTAGTCATAATTTTTTTTTTCAAATAATTGAATCAAACAAAGGTTGAATGAATAAATGAAACGATAATGAAACAAAAATACGTAAATAAACTAAATAGTGAATGAGTAAGAGAGTAATTGAATAAATAAGCAGTTAAATGAAAGATGAAATAAAGCGATGTAAACGAATGAATTAGCAAATGAATGTGTAAGTGATCAGTTAAAGGATTGAATAAGTAAACGAAGTGAAATATTTTACTCGTCCCTTCCGCTAGAATAAGTGTGAAAAACATTTAAAATACAAATGAGCTTAGTAGTAACTAAATAAATATTGCATCGAACATCAGTTGAACTCAATATTTCAAATGTTATTAGCGAGAATTTTAATTCAAAAATAACAAAAATAATTCGATTTACAAAAAAAATCTGGTATGGACCCCACACTACTTCCTTTTACGTGTTAATTTCTTAGTAGTTGCCTTAAGTGTTAAAAAAAAGTGCTTGGAGTGAGCAAGGTAACAATTCAAATATTTGCTTCCCTAATTTGCCACGAAACAATGCAAAAAATATTTTTTTTTCCAATGGTTAATTTTCTAAATATTGCTGATTTTAATATCATTCAGTGAATTTTTCGCAAAATATCGCCAATAGCGCCAAGTTGAACCCAAATTCAAAAAATCATTTTTTCGCCAAATTTGTCGTCAACTTGGCGATATGTCGCCAAGTTGGCGTCAAACACTTGGCGACCAAAAGCTTGGCGACATATCGCCAAGTGGTCGCGCCAATTCATATCACTTGTGTCTGCATTGAAATTAACACTGATTTATCCCAAAAAAGGGGTAAAACACCCCTTGGGAACATTCGAATGCAACCACAAGGAGAGGTGCACAACTAGACCATCCTCAGAGCCTACATATCAGGCTAGAAGTTTCTAAGGCATATAGTTTTTGAGTTATGCGAGACACATACGCACATACATCCGCACATACGTACATACAGACGCCACGAGAAAACTCGTCGTAATGAACTCGGGGGTGGTTGAAAAGGATTTTTCGGCTGCTTATATGTTGGTAGGTACATATGCACGTGCGGACAGGTCGAAAAAACTACTGAACATTCATTCGAGGGTGAGAAAAATCAAGATTTAGACTCGAATTTGAGTGATTTTTTTTTTCGCGATCACAATACTTCCTTTACTACGTAAAAGGAAGTAAAAATTTACAATATGAGTACCAATTTTTGAAAATTGCTTGCATTATCATCTGTTCTGGTCTTCAGGGGTAATTTTTTCCAGACAGAAGTAGACTGACTACACGTGTTACTACATAGTTAAAATATTACCAGATAAGTGGCACTAAAAGCAAAAGTAAAAAGTCACCTTTTCCTTTCCATTTGACTCACATTCCCCTACTTGAAAATAGCTCTTAAAATATGTTTTACTGTTAAGTTTTAAATAAATCTATCATACGTTTTTGCTATATATAAATGCATACTTTGGAATGCAACGATAGTTGTTTTGCGTGTGTGTATTGTGAAGGTGTGTAAACGAGTGTTTATGTGTGTGTGTGGGGGGGGGGGTAGTCGGTTATGCGTGTGTGTGTGTGTGTGTGTGTGTGTGTGTGTGTGTGTGTAGGATGTGGACACCACCACCAGGAGGGGGAGAGGCAGAGGAGCTGCACAAACCCAAGGAGCGGGGGCCGGTGGAGCGCCATCCACAAACCCGGTAGCAGGCTCCAAGTCCAATCAAAAAATATAATCACACGGCTACTACTGTACTGTCGAAAATTAAAATAAATTGTAATTCGTGATTTCTCAATAAATAAATAAAATTAAACAAAAATTTAAGGAAAAAACTGCAAAGTGCAGAAAAGGAAGGGCTTTAGAACATATACAGTAAAACGTGGGATAATTTAAGACTTGAAACAAAAAACTAGAAATGTTGAAAGAATAAAAGACGCTAATAATTGAAGTTGTTGAATATTAAAGTAAAAAACTGAAATGGTGAAGATTAAAAAATCTCTATCGTAAAAAAATTTGAAAATTTTAATTACAGCAAATTTCAACTGTATGAGACATAAAAATAAAATTTTAATCAATTATAGTTAAAGTTGCACTGCACTTGCAAAATTGGTTGATATTTAGCATTTAGTAAGCGACAAAGCGAATAACAAAACAATGACTGAGCTACTTTTTCTACATATAAACACATACCTGGTAAAAGAGTTAATTTATAATCGTAATCTCTTTTACGTTGAATGAGATTACAACTTCGCGTAATCTAGACTGAAAAGAAGCACCTTACGGAGTATTAATTCTTTTCAGAACAAAATAATAAACGACATCCAGATAAAAACTCTACGACACAAAAAAAAGTTTTGAATGAAATAATGAGATTGAAAAGAGGTACTAAAAGGATCAAACATTGTAAAGTGTTCCGAAATTGACGCACCTCACAATGCATTCTTCATTCGCTCTTTTCAAATGAGGTCTTAACCGTGGACGAATGAAAATTATCCCTTGTGTATTAGTTCCGAAATTCTCCCTGGAGCGCAATCGGGAAAAAGAAAAAGATGGAAAAAATATTTTTTCCAGAAAAAAGGGTCATTGAAAGCTGCAGGAGACGCCAAGAAAAAAAAAATCTGCATTCTTGCGGGGCCATTGTCTAGGCATGCCGTTCCATTAAAAGCGGGAACCTGGCTTGAAAAGAATTGCGCGGACCATTCTTTAACGCCCTGAATTAATATCGGCACCGAATCTAAAAGCCCAAAGTTTTGTGGACATTTTTCCCCGCCTCGCTGCCCCACTAGAAAAAGGCTGTACTTTTTTTCTCCTTTTTTTCAGTCTTCAAGGATTAAACAGTATGAAAAAAAAAATAATAATAATCAAGAGCTTTCTTGGTATTTTCAGAAAAGAACGAAAGGTCTACCCTCCCCCCTTCATGCTCAGGATTATCATTATTATTATTTATTTTCACGATGCTGGGATAATGATCAAGGAAAGAAAAAAAAATCTGCGGCAACGAATATGGTTGGATATGGCATGAGGTGTGATGGCAATAAAACTGATCTTGGCGTGAGAGGAATTATGTGAATTATTTTACCGTTTCTTTTAGATACTTAATTAAAAGGCATGTTTAACACTTCATCACATTTTTTATTCGCATAGCTTTTATCTGGGGATTTTTCATTCCTTATCACTTTATTCCTAATAGTACTTTAAACATAAGTTTTTTTTTTACTACATGAATGTAAGCTTGTTAAAAGAGCCGTTTAGCATTTTTTTTATTTTGTGATAGATTCACCGTATATAAATAGATTTTAATTTCTTAGGCTAATATTTTAATTGCGAATTTCTTTAATAATTTTCTTGTTTTAGAGGAAAGAATAACTGCAGACTCTTATCGGTACCCAGTTGAATGATTTCATTTGTATTCTTTCACGATTGTTCTGTAAAAATTCGTAGCTCTGTATTGTATATGCTTATCTTTACGAAAATCACACAAGAGAAATATGTAGAAGTTTATGAATGTAAATAAAGAGGCTATTTTAAAGAAAAATATTTACTCTCATTTTCAAAGCAAGACATGCGACAAAAATAGATCAACTCCTTAATTCATGCTCTAATAAAATTAATTTTAGTTACTTCATGTTGGAGACAACTTCTAACGAAAGCTTCTACATCGTTCTAGAAAGACAAGAGTTGTTTCTCACAAGTTTAACAGAAATAAACACGAACCTACTTCGAAGCGTAAGAAAATATCATGCTATATGGAAGAAGAATTTTACTTGAAGTTCCATTGAAACTCTCAATCCGCATAGGAACTTAACAAGTCTTTTTAAATCGAATAAACAAGACATTCTCGTAAATTTTGTGAGTAGGAAAATATATGTTTTGAAATAATTACATTAACACTTAAAGTTTAACTTCGTCGAGATTACCTGTTTTAGCCAAATATGTCTCTTTTTTGAAGACTTTTGTTATTATATCCCACGCATACGAGTTCTTGGTTGCTTTAACTGAAATTTGGGACAAGCATTTGGAGGGGGGGCGGGTGTCTCTTGAAAAACAATGTATTTCCATATAAGTGAGCGGGATGTTTTGCTGTTTTTTGACTTAATTTACATTGAGCATATTACCTCCCTCCCCCCCCCCCAGCGGAGAAATTTTGAAATTAACGGACCAGATTCAGGAATTGATTGTCTATAAATTTTTTGCATATTAATTCACAAATAGTATTTACTTGATAAGTAATTATTTCTACAGAAACAATAATTAGTTAATGAATGCAGGAGCAATACTGCATCAAGAGATATGTTACAAATGGAACTGCAATTCGTTAATGAATCCAGCTGCATACAAGCACATATTTCAAATTCGTTGGTGAGTGAAAGTTCCGTAAATTCGTTACTTGGTGAAAGGTTAGTAATGCTGTTGAGTGAAAGGAGAGTAAATCAGATGTTTAGTGTAAGATGAGTGCAGGGTATACCGGGAAAAACTTTTTTATACAGTACACTCAAGATTATCCATGGAATTGGGTATCACGGGTATCGCAGATAACGAAATTCGTGGAGAATCCGAAAAAAGTATAAAATAAGTCGTAAACAAGATAAAAAATGTCTTTTGCTTAAAAATAATTGCATTCCACTTAAAACGTGATATGTATAAGCAGTGACGTTAGGTAGAGCATAAAAAATTATTTGTATTTAAGGTTCTCAAGCATATAAAATCAATGAAGAAGTGGTACTTACGATAACGCCCAGGTAAAATAATTTATTGGATGAAGTACACCACCCTCTTGGGTAAGAAATGTTAAGAGAAACAAAATTTAATTTCGTGCTTTTTCGAAAAAATCTGTTAATAATGCTTGTTTCTTTCCCGACACCCTCGCGAATAATCCGCCCCTCGGATAATCGAGTTTACTGTATTAAATTTCCAATAGTGTGGAAGAGCTTCCTTATGTTTTTATTACGATGAATGCAAATTTTTTTGATCTAATAAGTTAATATATTTAGTTACCTATGGGCAATTTGTTATGTAAAATTTGCTCATTTATCATTAATTTAACATTGTTTTTAAACAATAAGAATTTGGAATTCTTATTCCTGATAGGGACACAAAGTTGCCACATGGTATATTTAGAGAGTGCACAAATTTTTGTTGATTTGGTCAATCATTTCAGTTATCTCTGGGGCCATTTATTATGCAAAGATGGTGATTTTCTCGTTTTATCTGTATTTTTTAAATAAAAAATTATAATCTTTAGTTCCAATATTAGTCCGCAACCTTGAACGTATGCAAATTTTCGGCATTATTAGAGCTAAGGAATTTCTTATTAAAAAACGAGGCATGAAAAACCATCAAATTAACAAATTTTGTATAATGAATGGCCCGAGAGGTAAAGGAAAACTGACCCACATCAGTAAAAAAATTCAAACTTTAAGTATACAATGCGGCAACTTTTGGGCGTAATGGGATTCAAAGATTTGAAATTCTCTTTTAAAAAGAAAAAAAAAGGATAAAAATAAAGACATTTTTTATAACGAACGGCAGCAGAGGAAACTAAAGATATATTAACTCTGATCGACAAATTTTTGCATCATTACTAATAATAGTGTAAGAACTTTTCCACACTATTGGAATTATCATAAACAGATTTTTTTCTTCTTCTTTCAGAGCATCCTAATTAAGTATTGTTAAGTGAAAGGTGAGTCAGTTTGATGATGACTAACCTTTTTCAGATGTATGCCAATTTTAAGAGTTTGGAAGATAGGTTAAGAAATATTGACAACATCGCTAAAAGTGCACGCATTTGCAAAATTTGCAAATTAAATTGACTTTTGTCGGATATATATCTCTGTCTCAGAGGTATAGGACACGATATTACAAAACAAAAGTTTCTATGAGGTGTCTTAACTCCTTTTACTTCAAAACCAGTATGTAAGACGCACCAGCAAGTTCTTTTCTGTATGTTATTCCTGTCTCGTTAACTATTAAGGATTGGACTAGTGCTTTGTACCTTTGAATAGAGTACATACAGTAGAATCACGCAAAGCTCAAATTTCGGCTTCCGAAAAATGGAGATTGCGCCCTTATCCTCTCTGGTACATGTATGTATCACCTGATGCATAAGCTCTCAAAGTTTAGTATTGAAAAAGGAGTTTTTTCTAACCTCGCAAATTGTGCAAGCAATTTTATGAAAAATGTAGTTTCTCTAACAATGTTTATTTTGCTATATTTTCAACACAAGAGTATTTTTTTTTTTCATTACGCAAGTGTTTTCGGAGTTATCAAGTTTTAAAAAAAAATCTAGACAGGAATATTAAAAGTTAAAACTAAGTTTTTTATTGTTCTTAAATTATGTTTCATAGAAAATAAATGAGACGAAGTTCGGAATTTCAACAAAAAAGAAAAAAAAATGCATATTAGCGACTACATAAAATTCCAAAAAAATAATTCCGCATTTCTTAACAACTTTTTCCTCCCAAAAAAGTCTCGCAAAAGACAATCATTTGAGACAATATTCTAAAAAAATGTTGACTCCATTATAAAAACTTATTTCGAAACCTAATTTTCTTCCTGCAGAACAGAAATGTTCCATCTTATTAAAGTCAAGTAGGTGCTCAAAAATTTCGAAAATAATAAACCTGCGACAAAATTGGCTTCCAGTTCTGCTCGCCAAACACAAATTTTCCCGAACGTAAAAAACCACTTTTCAAAGGGTTACCACAAGTTATTTTTTCCTTCATCCAATTTCGATGCATCTGAACGAAGCTATAGGACTCTATACAAAACGAAATCCTGTTCGCAGTAAATTTTTAGGGAAAAGCAATAATCATGGTAATTGAATAGCTTCCTCCCTTATTTCTTCTTCTTTTGTTGAGCAAAAATTAACTTCGAAATTGCAAGGTAAAATGATTGAGCTATAAGTTTCTTGATTGAGCGCTTTTCCTAAAAAGTACAAATCATTCTTTTTTTAAAGATGTTTATTGAGAGTAATTGAATGGAGCTTATTAATTCCGCTGCAATAAAGATGTTATTAACGTGGAGAGAAAAGTAGATATGTTGACGAAGTGTCTTACCCAAGAAAAAGTTTTATTGAGTTCATATTCGTAGCTTATACTTTTTAATGAGTCTTCGGAACTTTTAAAAATAAACAACAGAGTTAGGGCTCTTTTTTTTTCGTGATTTGAAATTCAAGCGTTTTTTTTTTTTTTTTAAATAATTTAAACTCGATTTTATTTTGAAGAATAAATCCAGTGAATACTATTACCGTACAAATTATGTATTTCAGTTGTTGCTTTGTTTATAGGACGTTTTTAATTTCAAACATTAAACAAACATGTTAATTTTGAGCTCTTGTTTATAATTGAAGGGGCAAGTGGATAAAGGTGATGTGTAACAATGTTTTAAATTTCTAGAAAAAGCTTCCAAAAAAAAAAAGTTTTTTTTAATGATTTTTTCTCAACGATTAAAATTGGGTCATATTCGTAGTTACCAACCATTTCTGTGACTAGTAGACGTATCTTAGTTTTCTAAAATTAACCTCGATTTTCGCATTTTTCTGTACATAACAAGTGTCACATATCGTCTTTATCACACTTGCCCCTTCAATTAAAGCGCAAATTCACTTTTACGCATACAAACAGTGCTTCATACAATGCTAATTATGTATTTCGGTTGTTCCGTTCATATGATGTCTCACTTTAAAACTGCATGTTATAAAGCATATTTAACTTAAGCCCTTGTTTATAATTTAAGCTTGGTTTTCTTTTTATGAATCAATATAGTGACTTATTCTTACAATAATAATTGAATTGATGAGTCAACAATGCAGTCTTCTCCTGGGTTTTACTAAAGGAAATGATTCGTTTTCGGACGCTCCAATACAACAATTGTATTTTTGCTTGTTCATAGGATAGTTCAATTTTGAAAAACACCGGTAAACATCAAGAAAAATATAAATACCTTTGTGATTAAAAAATAAACTTGAGAAAGCAACGTTAAAAGCACAAAAGTTCAGGAATCTGCAGACAAGCGAATCTTCGTTACAAGGGAAGCCTTTTTCAATGTGGATTGTTGATCTAATGGATCCTTCATTAGCTCAAAAATTCGCATTTAACAATGTGTTTCTTGTAACTCTGACAAGAGACTTGTGACTGCAGTGTTCTTGCACATTCGTGCTTTTAATTTTTCTTTATTCGATTTTATGGTAAACAATAGTACTTGTTTATGTTTTTCTTAGAGAATAAACACAATGAATATTCTTTTATTAACAATAATTTAGATTTATGATTTTTCTGTTCATATAATGTCTCAATTAGAGTCAAGGCAAAGGGCATGTTTGTAATTTAATTTCGAGTAATTAAGAATAAATACTGTGAATATTCTTATAGGAAGAATCATGAATTCCTGTCGCTGTTGTTCTGTTTATATGACGTTTCATTTTCAAAACTTAAAGTACACGCAAAAGGATAAGCTTAACTAAACAGTTCTTTATATCTTACACATTGTTTCTCTAGTCTTCTTTCAGTTACTACGGCAGATCTTCCCTTTTTTCTATCGAATTCTGTGAGTTACCCCTCATTTTAAAGCTTGCAGTGCCAGTTACTGTCCGAAAAGAAAACCAAAGTCTAAAAATCGCTTTTTTTGTCAAAAAACCATTTTTTTTTCTGTTTTTATGCTCAATTCTTTGATAAATAGCATCGGAACACTAAGACGCCCTGATGCGGCCGTTAGAGTGTCGTGATTCTGTTGTGAAAGGGTATGAGTTCGAATCTGGGCCGAAAACTATTTTAATACGTTTTTTTTTTTTCATTAGCAGAGCTCTAATCCAACTTCCCAGCGTCTTATATACTATCTCTCAATGTTAGAGTAAAAAAACTGGAACTATCCTCAATGGGGGTTTAATGTTAACAGCAACTGCTTCAATCTTTTTTTCTCAGAAGTCAGTTTTTTTTCTTCATGCATATCTCAAAATGTGTTTCATTGATTTTCCTAAAACTTTTCATACATGCGTGTATGGTCGATCCTTAAACCTAAACCTAAGTTTTTCTTAAAAATAAAGCTCAAATTTTCAAAATAAATAAATGCAGTCTTCTCCCACCATTTTAGTAAATGTTGATTTTTATTATTAGAAATTTCAACGGAAAAACATTTTTTTTTGAGAAAGTTAAATTTAGGTTCACATCTTGAGGAAAGTATATAGCAACAGTTTAAAATTAATATTAGAATTAGACATGCATTTCACAGTCAGAGAGAGTACATATTATTCTCAAACTTGCAAAAAAAAAAAAAAAACTGTTATTTTTTCTATAACAAAATTGTACTGTTTAAATGTGCGTTATATATCCTATTTATTTCTGAGATTCTCAGGTTTCATTAAAAACTAAAATTTTAGTCACAGTTCGTATACAAATTTAGTTACAAGCTTTTAAATAATATGCATTTGTTGCGTCGATTTAATATGTTAAGACACCCTAGACCCCTAAATAACAGCACGGTTTCAGAGAATACTTTAAACTTTTCTTCTATAAATAATCCTTGCAAAAATAGTCTGCAATATATTGACCTAACTCCACCTATCATAGCTAAACATAAAACACCCCGTTTTTATCCGATGCTACTTCAAAGCTCCTGTACCATCAACCTTAACAAAAAGCAGTAAAGAAAAACTTCACCATCTTCTTTCATTTTGCGCCGCAATGTGGTCTCCGTCGCAAAACAGAAACCAATTCCTTCTCCTATCCCCAACGTCTCCCGAGCGGCATTTGCGAGTGCTTTTATCTGTCTTTACGAGATGTCTGCGTGCACGAAATTTACCCTAGGTTTCATTACCCTCGGGTATCTGAATTCTGTTTGAAATACTTAGATGTTCACCGGTTCCCCTGATTTCATCGGATTTTTGCTGGCAAAACATCATAACAATCAAGAATAGCAGCTCTGTCGAAAGCTACTTCGAGGGCTGCCACAAACAAATCGAGAGAAAGAGATAGAGATGTTTGAAAATATTTCTTGCGCTTGTGAAGTTATGCATTTAGTTAAACTTGAATATTTCTTAAACACGTTTAGAACTCGTTAAAAGAAATGCTATTAAGTACTTCTTTTACGTGTTGGGAGATCTTATTTAATAAATTTTTACTCCTATGGGAAAATATATTTTACTCAAAATTTAAGATCATTTTTAACTTTTCAGTTTCAATTTTTTAAAATTAACAATTTTCAAGCTTCGAAAACTATTAAACATTTACGTCGTGTATGCGTTATAATGGTTGTATTTAGCAACCCATAATTTATTTTTAAAAAACTTGCCCACATTTCTTAAAACTTAAATTTTTTTCGAAAATATTATTTTTTAATAATTAAATAACAGCCTTTTAATGTTAAAAAAATATTATTGCTATTACTATATTATTTCATTATTATTATTATTATTATTATTAAAAGCACAGTGGAGAAACCAGGTTATTAACCAGGTTAGATTAACTGTATTCAATTTAATAATAACTTATTTCAAGATTGTGCATTGTGGTCCGTTTTTTATTTTATGATGTTTTTCTATTTCAACATGCTCAAACAACATTAAAAAAATCTTCTATTAGCATTTGATGTAAAAACCTTTTGAATGACAGGGATATCATGAATTTCTACTTACTTTTATTGAAAGACGAAACGTAAGAGGAAGTATAAGAAAGTTTAAATTAATATTGTATGTTAAATACAATTTAATGAAAATAAATAGCTCTTCATAGGACTTAAAAATATGCTCCGACATATACGAGTAACATAAAAGAAAGAAGGGCATTCCGAATAATTCAGCACTTTTTCTTCAAAAGGATTTTAACAAAGTTTTTATGATGCATTTTAATCAAAAGAGAATCCCGTGTTCAGTATGTAAACGTATTCATAGAAATAAGACATAGAAATCATATCAGCATTAATAAAGGCTAGAAGGAAGAAAATTTCAAGGTGTTACAAAATTTACAAGATGTAAAAAGCTATCAGTAAAACAACAGTAAATATAAAATTTTCATTTAAGTTTTACTTTAAAGTATATCTTAATAAAAACAATAACGAAGTATGGAACTTCAACTAAATGCATAAATTTCAGTGTGTAGCTAGCCAATCGTCAAACAAAATTTAGAAATGGTTAATAATAAACGAATTCAAAGTGACTCTGCAACATATTTTTGGCGATTTGTTGCTGATATTTCGCATGAAAATGAAACTTTTATTTGAATAAGTAATAATTTAACCAATTTAAAATTTACTTTCTTGGCAAAGCAAGTGCTTCCTTTCGATATATGCCAACCCATAGTCACAAAGTCGTAAATCAAATTCCAAGATACAAATCTGGAGGAAAAAAGAGCAGCTCTCTCGATTGCATTCCTAACAGAGAAGGGGAAAAAATACACACTTTGAGGCAGTTTTCGTATTGCCTCAAATCACTTTTCGAACATCGCGACAAAAATTAACTCAAATAGAACCGTATTCCTGCACAAATTAGCTGCTCTAAGCCCAGGAGGTAGTAAAACTCAACACTCTGAAAACCGTTAAAAATGCACGAGGTTCTGATTATTTCTGAGAAAAGTCGACGATATTTAAAGGTGTAAAAGCGCAAATATAACGCCTTCCTCGTTAAAAAGAGAGAAGGTATGATATCGAGAATCTCTCGCTCTATTTTTTTTCTTATCTTTTCCCGGAAAATCTTCTCCTATAAATCCTTTTCCTTCGGTTCCTCCGTACACACGCAGCTTCAATTATTCATTGCTTGCTCGCTGTGCGTCTTTAATCTATTTGAGAAAAAGGGGGTGGGGTTGGCTTCTACGTCACTTCAAGGGCTGCATTATACATAGCCGTAGCTTCAAACACGACAGAAAACAGGATGGCGCTCAATTATTAAGGAGCTCTATTTCTTGGCGGTGCTGCTTAGGACAGGCGACGAGGGAGGGGGAATTTTTCTCCTTTTTTAGCCCCCGTTCTTTCTTGAATGGGGGGCTAGATTCTGTTCGCTTTTACGCGAAAGGATGTTTAAAGGAGTTCTTCCATCTACTTACCGAGACCGATTATATTGTTAAAAGCTCTTTAGAATTGGTGGACTTATTGTTTGGAATGCACGCATACTGCGTATGGTAATATTTGTATCGGCAAACACTGAAGCTCCTTCAGTTTTCATAGAAATATCAGTGCTGTGCGTAAAGAACGCATGGAAATAAATATCGGATATTATGTCTAGGAATAAGTTCAAATGGTTGTAGATCTTCTGGACATGCATTCTTGAATCCTCGGACAAGAAGTTTGTGCGACTTATATATGCTGAAAATTTTATTCTGTTGGGCATGTATATATTATGTACATTTTTAACCCCCGACACACAAAGGAAGGGTTTATGTGTTTGACATGTATGTGCATATGTCTGTGGCAGCCTAAACGGATGGACCGATTTTGAAAAAAAAATTTGTTCGAAAGAGGAGTTGATAGAGAGTGTTCTTAGCTAGGTTGCGTCTTCGGATGGTATTAATTAACGAAGATATTAATTAAAAACCTTTAAAAGGTCTTTAGGGATTTTAGCAGTGAAAACATACTTCAAAACTTAAAAAAATAGCACCAAATGAAAGAAAAAAAAATTTCTCTGTCTGATACGACGTAATTGGATCTTCCATGTTCTATAGAAAGCGAGTTATAGCGTTTTTTAGCAAATGCAGCTTAGAATTTATTCACGCAATCGGAACCGTTTTCATTGTTGGCAAACAAGGAAAGCAAACTCTTATAATTTATTAAAACACGGCACTTTCCACGGCTCGCCGCGGGGAGCTGCCGCTTTGCGAGTAGGCATTTCTCCTGGCAAGGACTAACACCCCCCACAACCTTTGCTACTCCCTTTTTTTAAGGTATCCTTACTTTTTAATTGTTTTTTATTTTATTTTACTAGTTTTTTGATATTTTCAAAACTTCAGAACGCTTGGTTTTTGCCCTTGAGGGGAAAAAAAAAAGACTGTATTTCGTACTTTTCACACTTCTCTAAGTAACCCCTTTTGATTATTTTAAGCAATTATGATTTTCCTCATTTTTAAATTTTTTAAACTTCTGACAAATGCCAGCTCGTCATTGGTTTACAAGTAAGCTCATGCTCATTTCACCTAATTACAGACCTCCGAGGTAAAGGGCCACGTCCTAGGTACTCGGAAGGTTCGCCGTATTTTAGATTACGTTCAATTTATTAAAATGTTTATCAGTTGTCAGTTTCTATTATTTTAACAAATAAAATACTTGTAATTAATTTTATAGTTTAAGGCTTTTCAAAGGGCTTTAAATTTTCTCTCTTGATTCTGGTTTTGTTGACAAGCAATTAGTCGGGTTTTTTTTACATTTTTAATTTTAGTTTAGAACTTGTTAGAAGTGCGGAAGGTTAAAAGCTATTATTTTTCTTAAGAAGAAAATAACCTGAACTAAAATGGCGAATATGCATTTTGGAGTGCAAGAATAGGAGTATGTTGAACATGGCGTTACTTTCGATTATAGCAGGACTAGCACTTGTCGAGGTGTGGTAAGAAGCAACTGCACTTCATCTGCCAGTATTATACTGTGAAAACAACAGTTTTTTTTTTTTTTGCAGTGTGCAGTGGTTTAGCAGAAAAATTCTAAAGGTAATATATTCTTAAGTTCTAAGTGTAGTTCAATCGTAAACATAAGGGGGATCCTTCACGCAGCTAGTTGCTTCATTTCGTTATGAACAGCAAAAAATGACTTTAAATATAAAATAAAAAAGAAAGAAATTACATAAAATCTGATTGTGTGTCCCTTTGAGTTGACCACATGATGCCTCTTAATGAAGAGGTTTGCCGCTTTGAAATACTTCCCGCCTTTCTTCTCTTGCATTCTGGAGTCAGTACTACTAGCCAAAACATACGAATTTAAAAGTGCCACCGGTAGTCCGATCGATTATGGTAAATAACTAAAGGAGCTCTCAATAATTTAAGAAAATTATTTGAACACTGTTCGAAATTTTGGAAAAATCACTCTGATAACAAATATGAAAAAATACGAACATAGTTTTACATTCAATGAGTTACCGCCCATAAGCCAGGGCTAAGGCAGAACTGAAGCAATTACACCCACAGCTCGGTCATGACATGCTGAGAGTGCAGTTTCGTCCTTATTCTGGACTCCTCAGTCATGTGATTGGCTATTCCTGACTGAGGAGTCCAGAATAAGGACGAAACTGCAGTCTCAGGATGTCATGACCGAGCTGTGGGTGTATTTGCTGTAGTTTTACATGGGTGTGAAAAGGTTTTATGGAATATTACCATTCTTATTTCGAAATGTGGAAGCAGGAAAAATATTTGCAAAGGGCTCTCGAGAAACACTTTGGAAAGATTAATGTAATCATTTTCTTTCTGAGTATTGAGCTCACATAGCTAAAAGGACTTTAAAAAAAACATACATTACAAGTACAACCGTTCTAATACGTATGTTTTATTCATAAAGTGAATGGAGTTGATGTTATACAGTCAATTTAGGCATCATATTAATTCTTCGGTTAACCAAGAATGGCGATCTCGTTACGGTTTTTGCTCAGCTCCTGACACTAGTTCAAACAAGACAATTGCAACAGGAAAAGGTTTAAAAAACGTTTCCTGGGTAGGGGGAGGGGGTGACAGACTGCAGCAAAATTCATTTCAACAGGTTTCAAAGTCATCAAAAGGAAACTCTTCCTTTTAATTTCAAGTGCGAGGGATCCGATAAAAACTGTGATGATGCAGATATTTATCATTTGATCGAGGCAGGTTGTTTTTTGGTAACCAACAAAAAAAGAAATGGGTGCTTTTTTTTTCTTTTGTATTATAGTTAGGCTCATATTTTCCGATTGTGTCACTGAAGAAGACAATTTTGTTTTCCTTATAAGAGCAATTATTTTGAAACTCAGACAAGGTGTACAGTGACTATTTTTGATTTTCCTCATTTTTTTATATGTCAAAGTAGGTCATGAGAAATGAACATTCTGAAATTTGTAGTACCCAAAAATTTTTGTTCGCTCGGTAAAAATTCCTAAAGTTTGATGCTATGCAGAGCTTTTTTGGTAGAACGGCTGAAAGACGCATTTCAGTGCGCTGTAGTTTTTTACAGAAACGCTACACCATGGTTATGTTTACATTTATTGATTGTACAGTATGTAGTTATGAGGACCCTATAGTTATTTGGGTTGGGGTGTTGTTTTCTTCAGTCAAGGAGCCGCAAAGTGGTTTTTAGTCCATTTTCGCTCGACTTTGAGCGCTTTATTTCCTCCTAAAAGCAACCCCCCGAAATTGTTTTATCATATACTGAAAATGTATACTGTGAAGAGAATATGTGGTACAAAATATGCTTAGTATCTCATTGCTTTGAAGGGAAAAGACCTAGATATTTATTAAATTTTCAGGTTTTTTGATCACATTTAACTCAAAACAGCAACCCTAGAAAAAAATAACTTTTATGAATTATGGAACCTACAGATGTGTAGAATAACGTAAAAAAGAAAGTCGCGTGGGGTCTCGTCTTGTTTTCAAGAAAATAATTTTTTTTGTAGCTCATTTTAATGCTTTTTTCTCATAGTAAAATGTGTCCATCAAGTAGGTCAGATATGCTGGAACTGTACGTATATAGTAATGATGTATTTAAATTTGTATAGGGAAGGAGAAAAAGACTAAAAACACTTAATTTTGTCTACATTTTTATAATTTTTAATTTTTTAATTGAAATTAACTCAAAAAACGTGAAATCCTGAGAGAACTATTGAATGCACACATTACTAGCTTTGAAATATTGGAGAAAGTAAATTCGGTGAGGCATCTTCAGCTGTATACCAGTGGGAGATCACAGTGACATCCCAAAAAATTTCATGATAGAAAAATTTTGCTGATGATTCTCCACCTTGCTGTGATTTAAGGTATTAGCTAAAGAGTTGAAACATTGCAATTTTGCTAGGACAAAGCAGATGTATTTTTTCTCTAACAAACTTTGGTAAAATGAAGCTTTAATTTCTCAAAATATTTGTTGTACAGAGCTTCTTTAATTTGGGAATTATGGATACAGCAACAGCAGCAGAAATTGTTAAAATTTTACCACGGACAACGCCGTGACAAGTAACTCTAGTAATTCATAAAAGTTATTTTTTTCTAGGGTTGCTGTTTTAAGTTAAATGCGATCAAAAAACCCCAAATTTTGAAAATTTGATAAATATCTAAATTTTTTTCTCTTTAAAGCAATGAGATATTAAACAATTTTCGTACCACATATTCTCTTCATAGTATAAATTTTTAGTATATGTTAAAAAAATTTTGGGGGGTTGCTTTTAGGGGGAAATAACAGTTCGAAGTCGAGCGAAAATGGACTAAAAACCATACTTTGCGGCCCCTTAACTAAAGAAAATAACGCATCCCAACCAAAATGACTATGGGATCCTCATAACTACACACTGTACAATCAATAAATGTAAACATAACCATGGTGTGGCGTTTCTGTAAAAAAACTACAGAGCACTGAAATGCGTCTTTCAGCCGTTTTACCAAAAAAAGCGCTGCATAACATTAAACTTTGGGAATTTTTACCGTGCGAACAAAATTTTTGGGGGAGCTACAAATTTCAGAATGTTCACTTCTCATGACCTACTTTGACATATAAAAAAAATGAGGAAAATCAAAAATGGTCACTGCCAAAATTTCCCTTTTTTGTTCAATTTTCAAAATAATGGCTCTTAATTGAGTACAAATGAAAGTGCAAGCAAAAGACACTCTACAGACAAAAAAGTTTAATGTTTTAGTTGAAAGTATTATTTACATTTTAGTACTATCTTAGCCTTACACAAAATTGGAACAAGTATTTTTCATAATATTTTTTGAGAAAGGACAAATTGCCTTTTAATTTCATTTTGGAAAACATATATCATGTATAAAGCAGTGAGTAACGGCCCCTAAGTAAGGGCTAAGGCAGGAACATGCAATACACTGCCAACTCGGCCATTTCGATCCATGGACTGCAGTTTCGTGCTTATTATACACTCAGCATGGAATACGAAAGTAGCCGAGTTGGAGGCAAAAATCCTCTTATAGAGCAAAGAGAGCCAAAAAAAAAAAAAAAAAAAAACTGGTAGCTAATACAAAATTAGAATACCAGTAACCGCACTTGCTACGGCACAACTCGGAAAAGCATGAAACTGCAGTCCATGGATCGAAATGGACGAGTTGGCGGTGTATTGCATATATCATGTAGTTTCTTTTTCAGATTTGACTGTGCTCCACTTCCTGGGCTGTCCACCTTCCTCGGTTTCTTTGGGCGGTGGCACCCATGTCCAACATACACACATACCTATTGCGATTCGTCATTACAAAAAAAAAAAAAAAAAAAAAAAAGGAAAAACATACTTAGCATTCACGATGCCAAAATTGTTATTTTATTTATTTATTCATTTTTTGTGGGTGTTTTTACACTTGACCTCTCGCACACACAGCAATGTTCAGAATGACAACGATGTGTTTGTTTGAAAAATAAAGCTGTTAAACTTGTGTAGGGCATAGCTAATTGGCGAGTTGCCAGTTTTTTTTTTTGAGTCAATATTGTCGTGTTTTCATGCTCTGTAAAGTAGTCAATAGATAGCATGTAGATCAGATGCCACAATAATGAGTGTTATAATATAGTATTGTAATTTAACCTTTATTCTAAAAATAGTGTGTCATTCTCAGACCCTTTCTCCTAAACTCAAGGGCAATTGAATTTCTAAAAAAAAATATCCACTAAAATTCTCCATTCATTTACAGTGTGTATACCAACGAAATATAACGGTGAATAAATCCTGACTTCTACCCAAGAACTCTCTCCCCCGTAGACAATCGATGTTGACCGGCTGAGTGTTAAAAGACTAAAAAAGCAAAAACCGGGAGAAACAAAAAATAAATCACAGTAAAGAAAGGACATCCTCGGTGTGTGTGGGGAGGTAAAACAAAATGTAAAGAAAAAACGAAGACAAGGGAAAAAGTCTCAAAGTGGACAGTGTCGCGATAGATGGTGTCTTGCTGTCAGCAGCGGTCACACAACACTTTATTATCGGCCAGGAACAGTTATTGTGGTTCTCTGAAAAGCTATTTTTCCATTCGAGGCCAACAATCTCGCTAGAAAGGATTTTTTTCCCACTAGAAGAGGAAAGAGCTTTCACTTCGGTTTTGTTCTTTACACTTGTACTGAGGGTGGCTTTTTTAGGGCATTTCTCAGCCAGTCTAGTTTATTTGATTTGTTTTCTCTTATGATAAAGAACACTTTGCTAGTGATATTGAAAGCATGTTTAAGAAGTTTCAGTAGATTCTTTGCTGTATTGTAAAAACTGAAACTTTTGTTTTGGAAAATGTAATGATGGCTAAATTCATAGATGCTTTATAATGTCCAAGTCCGTCGTTTAATTTTTTCAGGGGCTTGGGGGGGGAGTGAAAAAGGTATGTAATCTATGTAAATTATGACAAAAAAAACAGCAAAAAAAAAACACGCGCACTTATAGGTAAATACATTAGTTTCCCAAAGGCGGGGAGGGGAGGGAGGAACAGATCCCCCTGAACCCCCAAATGACGAGCCTGATATAGCCTTACATATTTAAGGTCAGCAGAAGCTATAAAATCAAATGTAATAATTGACTGTTGATATCGCTGTTTTACTATATTATGGAACGACAGTCTAGATTACTAAATGTTCGTAGGTAAAGACAAATTAAAATAAAAAACCAGTTTTTTTTTTTGTTCAACAAGTACACCACTTTTAGAAAAGCATCCAATCTCCTTTTTCGTGAAAATCTGATGAATATGCCTCATGAGCTAACTTTAAATTTGTTTGCTTATGCCTGAACTTTTCTCGCTTTTGAATAATGTTAGCCAATGGAAAGCAGAGTTTGATTGACGTAAAGCGTAATGCTCTTGTCGAATTCTTTAATATCCAGAAAATGATGAAAGGAAAAGGGAGAAAGCCGTAATTGGCCATATCAGGAAAGGAAGGAGCTTATTGAGCTTAAATATGATTTTTGCTAAAAAATTAGAAATCAAGTTTGATGAATGTGTAGAGAAATCGTCATAAAAAGCGGTCTGCATCTTTCGAATGGTTTTCATTTGGTTGATAACCAGTTTCTGGCAGCACTTGATACTTTAGAACTGTTCCAATCGTTCCGTTACTGTCCTTGAAATTAAAAAACTATGTTTTGCGACTTCATTTTTGAATGCTGAAGTAATGCGTAATAAAAAACAGAAACAACGTTTGTTTGACTAAAAAAATTTTTTTTTAGAGCATGGGTCTACTTTTTACCAGTAACTGGCATAATAATTTTTAAAATGAAAAGTAAATCATTGATTTTTATAAAAATAATAAAGATCTGGTGTGGTAACCGAAAACAGGCTACAGAAATAATATGTACGATGTCATTTGAGTCACTGAGATTTTAAAAACACTAAACCATTTTTCATGTGCAAAGCTTTTTTGCAATCATTATTAATGCGCGTTTTTGAAAATTAAAAACAAGAAACATGTTTGTTATCTAATGTTAACAATATATCATTTTTTGTCTTTTAAAGCTTACCTGTCGACTTGCTTAATGTTGTTGTTTTTGTCTTGTGCCAGCTAAACTCAAATTTGGAGTGCGCTGCTTCACTTTTCCAACTGTACGATGATTTGGTGTGAAGTCCGACTTCCATAGTGCACGCATGCCATAGGGACCTGTTTATAGGGTAGGCAACCTTTCACAGCACAACAGCACATTTACACTAAGAAAGGACAAGGACAGGAGCGACAAAGAATATCCATGCCAAAGCCATTCCACGGATGGCCAAGCCACTCCATAGAGATGAACCGCTCCATCCTGGTCAGACGTCTCTGACCACTATACAAGGCAATTTGCTTCCTAAAATTGCAATTTAATCTTCAACTCCTTCCTTCGGCAAATTTAAAACTTATCAAGTCGAACAACAATTTTCTTTTGTTTTTTCCTCATTTACCTTCAAAACATTTCGAGATTTCTATTTTCTGTGGTTACTTATAACTTTAAAATCCTTCATTGCCCGCTAATATTTTAGTTTTAAAGCATAGTGCTTTTGAGAGCAAAGTTTCAAATTTCAATCTTCATTTTGTGTATTATATATATAAAAAAAAAGGTGTTTTTGAAATACTTAGTATAAAAATATTCTGAAAATTGCTTTAACGAAATGAAAAAAAAAAAAAAAAAAGAAAAAGAAAAAATCCTGTGCTGCTATCATCAACTGTAGCCAATTTACTACTAGATTAATGAAGCCTTAAGATTTTCTACAATCGTAGAACTGACAGCTTTTGTTCTGTACAACCAAACTACAGCAAGATGTTTAGATCCGGCTGACTGAGGAGTTTTTCTGAAATTATACTGATACCGACAATCAAAGAAGGTAGAGTTGAGAGATTGGCAGTTTCAAGAGCAGTGTGATTCCCTTTTTTTCCCCATTTTTTTCAACTATTTTAACTGAATTTTAAATTGAAACTACTTTACTATATTATTTTTAGTAAATTAATGAAGCCTTTTTTTTCGATTCTACATCAGACAACTTTTTATATTGTACTAGCTGCCTGGCCCGGCGTTGCACGGGCAAGTGTGAAGGCAGTTTGAAGACAGTGAATGTAGTGAAGGCAGTTTCAGAAAATTTCTCGCCGCCAAGGCGGCTCGCTTTTAAAGTAGTGAGGAAAGTTTAAATAACCTACTCGCCGCCAAGGCGGCTCGCCTTTAGAGTAGCGAGGACAGTTTCAACAAACTACTCGCCACCAAGGCGGCGCGCCTTTAAAGCAATGAGGAAAGTTCGAACAGTTTACTCGCCGTCAAGGTGGCTCGCCTTTACAGTAGCGAGGAAAGTTTCAATAAACTATTCGCCGCCAAGGCGGCTCTCCTTTAAAGTACCAAGGAAAGTTCCAACAAATTACTCCCCGCTAAAGCGGCTCGCTAAAAAGCTTTCCTGCATCAAAGAATCAATCGAATTATTTGCATATGCTTCCTCAAAAAAAAGACGATGTCAAGTAGCGCATACTTAGCACTCTCCTTAAATAACAAATAAAATTCCTTACTAAAACAATTGTTTCCAAACCGCTTTCTTCCTGTAAAATTAATTGCAAAATTCTAAACGAAAAAGTTCTTTTAATATTTGAACCGCAGTCAAAAAAAGTCCCTGCTAAAAACAGCAATTGCAATTTTATTTAAAAACACATTTTCAAAATGGTATACCAGCGAAAAAATACAAGTCATAATTAGAATAAAAACAATTGTTAGAACTTTGTTGTAACACGTATTCAAAATGACAATGGAAAGAAATAACACTCTTTATTTTTAAAAAGTTCAATAATTTAATTAACGTTTTAATTTAAAATGGCAACGGTAAGAAATAAATGTCTTGGAGTTTTAAATAGTGCAATAATTTAATTAACGCTTTAATTTAAAATGGCTACGGAAAGAAATAAAAGTCTTGGAATTTTAAATAGTTCAATAATTTAATTAACGTTTTAATTCAAAATGGCAACGGTAAGAAATAAAAGTCTTGGAATTTAAAATAGTGCAATAATTTAACTAGTGCTTTAATTTAAAATGGCAACGGAAAGAAATAAATGTCTTGGAATTTTAAATAGCTCAATAATTTAGTTAAAGTTTTAATTCAAAATGGCAACGGTAAGAAACAAATGTCCTGGAATTTTAAATAGTTCAATAATTTAATTAACGCTTTAATTTAAAATAGCAACGGTAAGAAATAAAAGTCTTGGAATTTAAAATAGTGCAATAATTTAATGAACGCTTTAATTTAAAATGGCAACTGAAAGAAATA
This sequence comes from Uloborus plumipes, assembly GCA_038373865.1. Lineage (NCBI taxonomy): Eukaryota > Metazoa > Arthropoda > Arachnida > Araneae > Uloboridae > Uloborus > Uloborus plumipes. The sequence goes on along the minus strand of JAXGGA010002073.1, from coordinate 5,059 downwards.
AATGTCTTGGAATTTTAAAAGTGCAAATAATTTAATTAACGTTTTAATTAATATCTCATCTAATTAACGTCGTACAATTACGCGGTTGGTCTTATTGTCTTCCTTAGAAAATTTCGAATCGAATGGTACTATGTTTAATTCTCTACGCTCAGCGGTTTTTGAGGAGTTCAAGCTTCAGACGGACAGACAGATAGACAGACAGACAGACAGACGCGGACAGATTTTAATAGTAGTAATAAAAAAACCACATCAAGATATTCGGGTCGTCCTGACTAAGGCAGGGATTCAAGTGAAACAGCACTGCGATCGCTTCGAATTGCAATCGCTATTGGAAGTGAATTACATTATCATCAACTTAACTTGGCACTGACGTCACTACGAGCGGAGCCAATAAGAGCTCACAAGCAGTCAGCAATCTCCTCTTATTCGCCAAGTAGGCTGTGACGTTTTATCTAGCTCGTTTTTCATAGGCAAACTTCACGCTGACGTCACGATGTTTTTATCAAGAAACGTTCTAATGTAATTCATTTCCAGTAGCGATTGCAGTTTGCGATAGCCTGTTTCACTTGAATCCCTGCCTAAGGAGTTTTTTTTTTTTTTTGAATGATGCTCTAATAGTGACAATTAAAGGAAGCAGAGTTCCACCTATCGTCGATTTCACGAGCTGTGTGATTGACTCTACTTTTTTCCCGCAGTTTAATTATTTTAATTTTTCGTATTATTTACATATGAGTGAACTATTTCAAATCGCAATACATTTTAAGCAAAAATTATTTTTTAGCTAATTAAGAATAAATTACATTTGTGTATTAAAAATATAAAAAAAGGCTGAACAAATAGATCCAGTTTAGAATGCACGATTGTACGTAATGCTGCTTTAGTGATCAAAACTGAATTGGTTGCATCTTTCCTCCCCATACTCTAAGATTCTGAAATCAAATCAACAACAGCAACAAGCTACTTAAAAAATCCCTCTGAAATCCTAATAGCCCCACATTCAAAGCTCAGAGCTGCTTGCGGTAATTAAGAAATATCTGTCTCGTTTTAAAAGTGAGGTACGCCATAGAAGTGGTCTCCAGCAGCAAGCTGATTTATAGCCCTGCTTGGGTGTAATTTTTAAACTATCCATTACTGAGTCCCGGCTGCGCTGAGTACGAACATCAATATTAGAACATTAAGAAATCACAAACTCGGAAACTTTTACACCGTTCTATCTCTTAACAATCTCTTTCCAGAAGCCAGCGTGGCTTAAGATGTGGGAGTCGTTGTAAAATGGGGTAAGTCAGTGATTGTGTTTTCTAAATCTAGAAGGGGAGGATGGGGGGTAGAAATTTTTTTCATAAGCATTTACGATTTTAAAAGAAGATTCTTGACACTTTCTAATAATTACTCGGATTTAATGTATTTATTCTAACTGTGCCCAGCTTTTAAGAATGTTGCGTATCTTTCACTTTCTTCAGGAGGGCAATTAAATCTTTAAGTACACCATTATTAATCATTTTATTCATAATTTATTTTTCTTTTAAAGCAACTACAATTTAACATGCATGAACTACGAAATCTTGATGCTATATAAATCATGTGACATTCTTTTAAGAAAACTCATCCATAGCCAAAAGTTGAAAATTAACAAAAGTATGCATATTTTGATGTTTTCATGTTTTTCCCAAATACTGTTATTTTTTATATTAAAGAAAAACGTTTACTTTACATTCAAACGCACTGTATTAAACAGTTTTTTTTTTTAATTCTTTAATTTACACAACTATTCTATTCATGATCTAGCAATAAACAACGGGGACTTTTCACCCCCAGAAACATAAATGCTCATTAATGCTATATTATAAGTATAGGTAATTCAATATTTAATCTTAGTTATATCGTTGAATTTAATTTGAACAAATATGAATTATACAAGAAGGTTCTTGACTGAAGGTGTGTACCGCGACTCTCATGTAATTTTATTTCTGTAAAACATTTGTACAACGTTAAAAAAAATCGTTCATGAGGATTATAGAAATGAGATCTATACTCTGGTTTACACTGAAAAATTAGGGAAAGTTTCTAGAAAAAAAATCTAAAACGACATGGTTTGTGAGGATGAAATACATTCTGCCTCCACCGAGATTGACTGGCTGCTACAAATGTTCATGCTTAACTTAGTTCCTCTCGAGCTCCCTAGAAGAATGTTAATGGTTAATATAATGCTTCCTTCTCCGTCAGTGACAAAAACAAATAATGACTATAAAGCTTCCAAACATTCGAAAAGAGAGGTGAGGGGAGGTGCAATCTTCAAAACATGAGACTTGATGGGGAGAAACTTTATATTTAGATTTAGGTGAGTCATTTTTACATAGGAATCAACAAGAGTGTTATCAGAAACATTTTGAGAGGTTTATTCTGCCTCGAAGTTTTATTAACTTCGTTTCATGTAATCGTTTCTCACAAATTCATATTTTTGAGAACATGATAATTTTTGCAATGAAGATTTAAATGGAAACCTCTCAAAACTAAAATTAATAACCTTTCGAGTAAGCAAAAGTCATTTTATCTCTTCTTCAAATCAATTGGAATAATACAGCACAAAGGGGTAGATAACGAATAAAAAAAATCATGAAATGAAATAGCTACGATAAACAAAAATCAAAATATTCCCAAATTATAGGTGGGAAAAACCTTGAGTTCTCTTATATGACATAAACATGTCTGTTGATTTGCCTGACGGCTCTACAGCCTCTTAGTGCCCGCCTCCCCTTTTCTTTAAAAATTTGAGAAAATTTGCCCTATAGAGTATAAATATATTTTCGATTTGGAAGTCATTTGTAGGCGCATTTTAGTCCCACAAGTAATTTTTTATTTAAGAGACTTTTTATTCAAGTTTTGAAGATGCGAAAAACAAACCAAGGAAATTTCCATTCTTTATGATAAAACCCTCGAATTTAGCAGAAATGTATTTGGTTCAATTTGAAATTTTACTTAAATGTAATGACAGTCAACTTTTTAATAACACATATATATTAAAAATATAAATAGTAGTTTTGTATATATTTAAAAAATACAATAATTGTTTTAAAGCAAAATATTTAACTATTTAACTAAAGAGAAAGATGTATAGAATCAACCAAGCTGAGCTCGTGTGGTAAATAATATTACGAAATATGTGTTGGTTATAAATATACCACGAGATGAGCATGTACCAGTCTTAGACGAAGTGTTTTTGTTTATTTTTCTTAAAGATCAGAACTGAAATCATTATCTAGCACCATGCAGTCACGAAGTAATGGGCTGAAATTGTTTCAGTCATAATTGTTGCACGTGGATCAGTTAATGCGCCAGATTGGCTAATATTTTTGAGAAACATACAGTGATAGCAAGCGTTAAGCAATTTTATGCTTTACCAGTCTTATCCAGGTACTGTAATTTGGAAATTCAATTTAAACGTTATTTTATAACTAATACTAATATAGTCTCGACAGGACCGTCATTTCGAATTTTTCTGAGGAGGGGGGGGGAGCAAAGGGTACATAAATAATGTAAATTTGCCAAAAAATGGCAAAAACCACGCCTACTTACATGTAAATACATTGATTTCCCAAAATTAAGGGGGGGGGCAGTTGATCCCTCTCCCTGAACCCCAAAATGACGGGCCTAGTCTCAATTAGCCACAATTTGTTTTAGTCAGAGTTTGTAAAAATTTCCTTCATAAATTGTAGTTTAGAAAGAGGCTTCGTTATAATAAGGTCGTTTCAAAGTACTGTTAGGCTTGCTGACATTTTTTTTTTTTTTTTGTTTTTTAGAGAAGACTAAGTTGTCCACTGCATTTTAAACTTTATTTTTCTTCTTCTTCAGATCATTGGCACCAGCAGAATCGGACCCCCCCCCCCCCCGGAGAGAGCACTCAAAACCAAAACAAAAAAGGGTTTCACAAAAAAAAAATCTAAGAAACTTCTTTTTTTACTAGACAAAATCCCTTTTTTAACTAGATGTTTCCTTTTTTAAATGTATACATGTAATTAACTTAATTAATTTTAAGATAATTCCGAGAATTATTTTCATCTTTGTTAAATTTATTTTAAGTATAAGTTTTGTTGCTCTCAAATTATAAACATATTTTTAATTAATGTTCATTAATTCAAAACATATTTATTCAATACGTTTTAAATTATTTAATAAAATACTTTGAAAAAGAATTTCGAGACAACACACGAGGTAACATACGTATTATCTTTGTTGAAGTTTATTACTTTCAAATTCTATGCAATATTTTTGTACTTTGTGCCTTTGCTTAAAATAAGTTTCATTTGTTTAATATTACTAATTGCTTAAAAATTAAAAATGAATAAATAGAAAGTATTAACGTAGGGTTACATTTTAAAATTCATTTCATTTCTAAAAGCCAGGGAGTGTAAGCAACTGCCCCTTCAGCTTTCTGCCGCTCTCATAAACATAAATGTGAGACTAATTTTTTGCATGATGTAACAGGTAAAAAGCTTCTTTTAGTTTATCCTTGCTTAAAAATTTGACTTTTATCGTTAAAAGCTAGGAGCTGGAAGTGTATTTCGTGCCCACCCATGAACACAAACATAAATACTTTTGTGATGTATTTTGTAGTTTTCTTTTGTTTAAAATGAATTTAATTTATTTATTAAAAATACATACTTATTAAAAAAAATATTAAATACGTTTTGAATTAAATATTTTTTCTTCAAAACCCGAGGGATGCAAGTGCACTCTCTGCCGGTGTCCATTTAGTAGCTTTTAAATATATTGTAACTTTTAATTAAACGTTTTTTAATTAAATAAATGTTGTTTTTAAAAGCGAGGGGGTTGAAATTGCACCTCCATACGTACATAACATAATATTAACATTTTTCGGAATGTATTTTGTTGCTTTTAAATTATTTTGTAAGTTGTGTCTTTTTAGCTGATTATTTCTATTGGCTCTCATAGACATTAGCATGATATTACTCTTTTTCGTGATGTTCTTTGTAGTAAAAATATTTTGTACATTTTGTTTTGTTTAAATTGATTTTTTTCTATCGTAGGGTCAAGCTACTGT